>DWTT01000592.1:0-14725 GCA_018250895.1 Carterocephalus mandan
AGGGGTTCCTTTTATAACGTAGAGGAGCACTAAGAAAGGATTTTTGTAAATTCACCCCCTAAGGGGGTAAAACGGGGGTGTAAAGTTAGTATGAAACTGCCGTTTTTGAAGTTAATGAATCCACGCGAGCGAGCGAAGCTGCGGGCGTCCACTAGTACAGAATACACGTTTTGCTAGAACGCGTCTGACGTTTAAACTAAAAGTCAATAATTTTGTCTGAATAATTCGATTCTAGCATGATGTAGCATTAAGTAACTAATTTATAAAAAGAATGCGTCGTTGGTCTAGTCCTCGTAACTGCGACTGTCCGGGGTTCGATCCCGGGTCGGGCAACAACTATTGGGATTTTCTTACATAAAATGCCCGGTAGCAGCTCGCAGTCTGGATTTGTGCCCGCATATGGCAATAGGCTCACCATTCATTGACCTAAACATAGCTGTTGAAAAGTGGGTGTAGGTATATCTCTCACAGGTCTGCCTACCACTTAAGAGAAATAACGGCTTGATGTTATGCTATAGGTACTAGAGTACAAAGTTATCTAACAGTATTTAATTACATTTTACTATGTTTTCTTATACAGTGGCTTGCTGTGGTGTCTCTGGCCATCCTTTATAACATGGTCTTCGTAATTGGACGCGCTGTCTTCTGGGAACTGGATCACCTGACGACACTCTGGTTGCTGTTTGACTACATATGCGATGGGATTTACCTGATTGACACTGTCGTCCACATGCACGAAGGTACGTCTACCTTACGTAGGTACAGTAAATCACACCTAAGGTACGTATACCATCTTTACAACCCGGTAAACTGGCCTTCTCCTGAGCGCGGGTCTGTATGAGATGGGTAAGAACACCTATCAATAGTCAAATGCAGATTGGCAGACTTCATATTATTATTATTACGTCACGAACATTCCGGAGAATTTTCTGGCTATAAAATTTCCTCGTGATATTTCCACAGACATAATATCTTATGTTGAACTGGGTGACTTTAAGTTACTTCTAATTAATGAAAATACACAATGACTTTAAAAAGAATTAATAATTATATGACTGGGGTTTGAATTTCTCGATCTCTCCCGATCTCTCTAGTTAGAGGCCGATATAATATTAATTACATTATCTGTTACTGCTTAGCGAAGGCACGTATTACAATAATTAATTGCAGTTAACACGTAAGTGAACGAAGCTGGTCTGTGCGAATGCAACAGCTTTTGACGTTGCGACGCGTCAGTAAACATTTTACTGTGGAAAAACTGCGGACATAAAGTAGTTAAGTGTCTGTTAATTTCAGCGGTAATCTGTAAGGGATCGAAATAGGAATTTTACTATGCCAGACTTAGTGGATTTAAAATTACAAAAGTATGTGCTACTGCATATATACCTAAATAAGTAGTTAGTAATAATCAGTAGTGGTGGATGACGCATTTTGATCTGATCGGAACTGAACGTAATGGCTTAACATCAATACCTATAAATTATAAATTAGGGATAGTAGTAAAATATTACTGTTTTACCTTTTCCTCTGATATTTTTCAGTTTTACATTCCGAAATTACCATGCTGACATTCCGATTTTTTCAGATGAGTTGAGTGCAGTAGTGCAGTATTGAGCTCAATGCATACCGCATTTTAATCAAAGCCTTATTGACACGTGTTAATTTTACGACTGCCGTATCCTACATTGATCCCTATACTATACTCAGTTGGAGGCAGGCTTATATTAAACACGGAGTAAGCTGCAAAAAAGCTTACGAGTATAGTATGTCATTGTATAAATTTAAATTCTGCAGGATGGGATGTAGATAAAAAGAAGGGTATACCTACTAAATGATAGTTGAGTAACTTTACATAAGAACGTAGTTTTAGAAATTTAGTGTACAACGTGGTACAACGTAGATATTTTGGTGGTAAGACCAAAAATAAGTCAAAATAAGAGTGGTTAGTATTTCGGGTATATAAGTATGTCAGGGCCTTGTTGCCTGAAATAAAATATATATATTGATTTTATTAAAAAAGTAATTTGTAAACAATTTATTTAATGCTGTGCGTATTATAATTGTAATAATTGAAATATTTTATTTATAATAGGATAATTATTATTTGATTTGCTTAAGCGAATATGTTTTACATTCTGACTAAATGCAAATTGATGAGCTGTATTATGAGACTCGTATTTTGTTTCGCTAATTTTATCAGGTTTACTACATGGAACCCTGAGATGTGCTAACGCGACTCACACTAGTTCGGTTCTATTTGGTTTCAAATTAATCGCATTCTATGAGAAACTATCTAAATAGTACCAAACAAACGATTATAATATTCTAGGGATACAAAATAACAAACTAGCGTTTCAACCCATGCACTGCCGCCCATAACCACTGTGATAGACACTGAACGAGACAAAATAGTACCGATCGATTACTGTCACAAATGTGTTGCTTTCTATACATCTAGAAAAGTATAACAAAATAGAAACTTAAGTTTTGGTACTAAGATTTGGCAAAATTACTTAACCCTTTCTATAGACCTATCAAATGTACCAAACGTATGTATCAAATGTTCTATAGAACTATCAATGAAATACATCAACTTCGTAGATTTACGCAGAGATAATTATCAATATTTATAGCAATAATTACCAATATTAAAGGTCACACACGCACACACTTTCCCACCCACGTAATGTTTGAAATAACAGTGTTAATAACTTCTTTAAGTATGCGCATGCTATATGACTAGGAATATTATGTGATACGGTATGCAAACCCATTAAGTCCATATCCATTATCATTCGGTATCTGATCAAAGCCGTCGACGAAGTGCAAGGACCGGGACTGGCGACTCCATAGGGACGCCCGAACTCCGTTTTTTTAAAAGACTCGCAGACAAATTACTCACCACTGATGGCCTTTTATGCACGAACTGCATTAAGTACAGGTTTTTCCGAATGGCCAGAATAGAATGACAGCTGTTATTAAAAGAATGAAATAGACATACAAACTAGTTGTCTATAGACTGACATGGGGTTCTTTAAAAAGGCGTGAGTCTCCTTCAGCAGTTAGTGGCCTGGATGTTCGTTAGGGTAAACAAAAGCTAAGCTAGAAAGGCCTTTAGCCGTTACGTGAATAGTGGGAGTTGGGCACGGATCACGCCTTTTCTCCCAGTCACAGCTGCGGGAATTCTAGAGTATAGGTACTAGTAGTAATTCTAGAGTATACTAGTAGTAATTCTAGAATATATATGATGATTACAGTGATGAATCATCTTTCACCATCGCCTTTGGGTCTTTGAACAGTTTGAATTTAAGATGCCCTACATTTTTTTTTATATCTATGCACTAAAGCAAGTTTCGACATACCCAATTTAATTGATCTTTGATTGTATAACAGTATCAATACAACCGTTAGATCAACGGATGAACAAATTGACAATAGAATCGACCGGACATCGATAGATAAGCTAAGCGAACACTCAAAACTATGTTTACGAAAATCTAAGTAAAATCTGTATGGAATAAGTTGTTTGTTATAAATCCAGGATCTGGGCAAAGTTTCCAATGTAGAGCTTGTAATAGTTTTTCTAGAACTACATCGGTTTAAAGTGTCACACTTGTGGCTATCTAACTCAACCTGTGGAAACCTACATTCCTCTGGGTAGTACATAATGTTCTCAAATGCACGTTTAGTCTGCCAATCCACACTGGCCAGAGTAGTGGACTAGGGCATAACCCCTCATATTCCGAGAGGAGATCTGTGCCCAAAAGTGGGACAGTGAAAGGGTTGTGGGACTTACTTACTTACCCATCCATACATCCTTATTGTATACATATCTGCTTATTGAAATCGAAACCACTCACAAAGCAACCACGAGTACTACTTTCGAAGTGAACTCTCAAATCAACAATTTGACACCCACGTTCGTAGGCCGCGCCTTGCGTCATCAAATTTAGCTAACGTGTATACAAACATTCCACCCTGACTAGTTGCTTTTTCCGCACGAATATTGCATTTCGCTAGTTTCACTCCACACGATCACCTTAAACCAGGGAAAGATTGTTTGAAACATAAATAGTTACTTAGAAGAACTAAGCAATTCACCTAAAAACTTTAACTTAACTTTCAACCAAAAAACTAATATTAATAACTATTATTTTAGTTATTAATATTATTTTAGTTATTAGTTTTCACTGTACACATATTTAATCTACTATCTCTTTGATTCAGGCTTCAGAGTATTTTATTTATTATTTGTAGTACTTATTATGTTATTAACAGGTTTTATGCATTTATCAATTTATAAGGATTATAATGTAACGACAGCAATTAAATTGATGCCAACTCAAATCAGTGACTGCTCCTGAATTCCAATCATATATATTTCATTCAGTGTACTTATATGCATATAAATGAGGCTGCGAATACTGCGAGGGATATAAAATATGCTTACATCTCGTGCATATCCTAAGAATTAATTTCATGCAAAGCTTAATATTTAACTGGATCTCAAAATATTTATTGCAGGTTATCTAGAGCAAGGTCTTATGGTAAAGGATTCTGAAATGCTCCGACATCATTACTTAAAGGCTCACCTCTGGCACTCTGACGTCCTGTCTCTGCTACCTTCCGACATAACGTATTTCTGGTGGCAACCCGGCACTTGTGACGAAGTTAGTATTAACCTCAGCGTAATTATTAGATAGAATTAAGCGGTGAAAGCCCAGTGGCCAACGTGCCTCTCACTCGATCGTTGCAAGTCCAAGAGACACGCAACGATGACTTTTGCAATACTTTACCTGCTGTAACTGTGAAGAAAACATCGTGAGTAATCCTGAATGAAATGCCTGAGACTTATCCATTACGTTCTCGAAGGCATGTGAAGTCTGCCTATCCGAAAGGAGACCCGTGCCTATCTAACAGTGGCACTAAGAAAGAATTTTGGTGGTTCCAATAACAATCACCTAAAAACACTATAAGTGGTGCTAGATGAACATTTTAAACTGTTTTATTTTTATTTTTTTGTCACACTAAAATTGATACCTAATATGGTTATCAATTTTAAGTTAGCGCAGTTCCAAAGATCCTTTGAGCGCGCATTATCCCAAAAAGGGCTTACAAAGTTTTCTGCTCCCGTAATAATACAAATTATTACTTATTACAAAATTGGTACTTAGCTACACAGAAAAACAGAAATACCAAAGCGGCCAATACAAATGGAAAATAGACATTTTCCAAGCAAACGCATTCCTCAACTTTGTTATTACTGAATGTGTCAATATTTGTCGTGTTCCAGACAAGTTTGCCGTGCCCTGTTATTGTGCGGCTCAATCGGCTATTTCGTCTGCCTCGAATGTGGGAGTGGTTCGACCGCACTGAGACCGCCACTAGTTTTCCGAACGCTTTCAGAATACTCAAGGTCAATTGACATCCTTTATTTAGTAAATATTTTTCAATGTTTAATTTCATTTTAAATATATTTTGTATCATCTATTGCATTTGGAGCAATTAATAAATTAATGATGATATAAACAGTAATGGTTACCTACTCGTAAAAAGCTATTATATTACACTATCTTTATGCACACTTAGCTCACAGGGATGATGCTCTAGAGCACACAGCTCTATGATTAAGTGTGGAGAAGAACTCTTCATGTTTTTAAATCAATTAAATTTTTATTTTGTAGAACATGCAAGTATATTTTTTTCCGCATTCACTAAAACAGCTATTTTTTTTAAACTTTTAATATTGCCTTTGTCAATTGGCCATTCACTTATCATTATGCAAATAATTTACTTATCCGTTGACACAAATTTTGTTGTACTGTATAATTAAAAAAATTGCTAAGTTACTATTCCATATTTTTGCAGGTGGTAATGGCAATACTTGTGCTTATACATTGGAATGCCTGCCTATATTTTGCCATCAGCTATTCTATCGGTTTCGGTACCGACAACTGGGTTTATAACAACACGGGCGGAAAGAACGAAACACTTTCACATCAGTACATCTACAGCTTCTACTGGTCCACTTTAACTCTCACGACTATCGGAGAAACACCTCAGCCTGAGATTGACGTTGAATATGTATTTGTAGTGACAGACTTCCTAGCTGGAGTTTTGATATTTGCCACCATAGTTGGTAACATTGGCTCCATGATTTCAAACATGAACGTTTCTAGAGTGGACTTCCAAAACAAAATGGATGGCGTAAAGCAGTACATGTCCTTCAGAAAGGTTACCGGTGAACTCGAAGCGAGAGTTATTCGTTGGTTTGCATACACCTGGGCTGAAAGTGGTGCATTGGACGAAGAACACGTTTTGTCATCATTGCCCGATAAATTGAAAGCCGAAATCGCAATTAGAGTTCACCTGGACACTTTGCGTAAAGTAAGAATTTTTCAAGATTGCGAGCCTGGACTGTTAGAAGCGTTGGTATTGAAGCTGAGGCTGCAAGTATTTAGCCCGGGTGATTATATTTGCCGTAAGGGTGATGTTGGAAAGGAAATGTACATTGTTAAGAGAGGCAGATTGCAAGTTGTAGCCGATGACGGGAAAACTGTGTTGGCTACGCTCAGTGCTGGTTCAGTGTTCGGTGAAGTAAGCGTGCTAGATATTGCCGGGAACCGTACTGGGAACAGGAGGACAGCAAACGTGCGCGCTCTGGGATACTCTGATTTATTCTGCTTGGCCAAAAGAGACCTATGGGAAGCGCTTGCCGACTATCCAGATGCTCGAGCTACACTGACTGAACGCGGTTGCCAATTGTTAAGAAAGGTTTGTGATAATCCCTATTGTCAGTAAGCAAACCATATACTAATACGATCATTGTGTCAGTAAAACATTACACTTAATAAATGTAAAAGTATTAACTATACAATAAGGCTAATTTTATAAAGATGAAGCTTCCACGTCTCTTTGTGTTTCTAAATAAGATATGTAAAATATTCGTCGATGCCAAATTAGGATACTTGCACACTAAACTACGAATTGAGTAGGTAAAACGAGCAACTATTGCTCTTTTGAATTTTAACATTACCGCCGACCAACTGGCCTACAGTTTGGCAGAAATTTATAAAAAAGCTATGTACCATTTTGTGGAGTTATATAATTTTTAAAAAAATTAAGGAAATGGGAGAGTACAGAAAGCTCTGTGTAATAAGAGACAATATTTGTCCTACAGGATGGATTATTGGATGAAGCTGTATTTCAAAACGCTCAAATCACTCAGCAAAGTTTGGAAGAAACTGTACATAAGTTGGAATCTACAGTCGAAATGATGAATAACCGTCTTCAAGGATTGCTTACGGATGTCGGCGAAGAACAAGCTAAAATAAAGCAAAGAATAAACAAATTGGAAACTAGGTAAGTGATTCGTTCTAAGCAAATTCATATTCAATTCCAAGCTGTGCGAATGTTCTGTTATACGATGGCGCGTGTGCTTGCATAGTTAGATCGCAAAGCAATTGTTGGAAACTTATAAATAACGATGTTGTTACTAGTGTAATGTTATTGTTACAGTATCATCCAGACGGACGACGATGAAAGTGAATCTGAAGACCCGACTTCACTGGACAACTCAGAATTACGGAGCGAGGTTGCAGCCGGCTATGACTCCGCTGCTTTCAAAGATCGGCGATTTAGCTCCGTACAATCTCCCTCATTATGTTACCCCTTCACGATTCATCAGCCCGTTCGGGAGAGAGGACAATCATTGACCGTAGAACGTTTGCCAGAGTTGCTTCATGTCGCATCCGAGCCGCGCAGTAAATCTCTACGCCTGAAGAGATATCAGAAGGAGGCCTCACAGTGAACACGTCACATAACGCTGGGTTTTGGTAGTAGTCGGGGATGCTTTTTATGAGCGGGAAAATCAAAATTTTATCGAACAACGTATTTTTGATACCATGTATTTTACAATGAATTTATTTGGTTTTATAATAAATATTGACCAAAAAAAATATTGTGACACGCCAGAAATCTTAGGTTAATTTCAAATTTGTTTAAAAATATAAATTATCCTGCAAATACAATTCTTTGACTAGAGAATAAAAGTCCTTTTTCGGTCGAGTATGGAGTACCTAACGAATGATGATGGTTATTATAATGAGCGATATTTATATAATTTTATGAGGGGTAAACTACATCCCTAATATTCCATCATAAATATTCGATTAGAGAGTACACACACTACATGTCTATGAATGTTGGTACATTCAGCAGTAGCTAATGTACATTCAGCAGTAGCTAATAAAATAAATTTCGACGTTTAAATAAATGTAGTGTAACAAGAAACAGTTTTTTCATTAATAGTAGGAAAACAGCATAACCTTGTAAATGAAGTAATCTTGCGGTCTAATTGTGTATCAACTGGACATATTATATTTAATTTCGATACTCTAAGTACTTACTAAGTGTCAATATAAAATGGCTTTAATGTTTTGATCCTTTGTCGCACGCAACGTGTAGATCTTATTCGTACTTTCATAATATTTATATATAAATACATATAGCATAATATTAGAATAACTATAGGTAATATCTGCAAGCATATAGTATTGTCGTTTCTATACTGCCTAATATTTTTACCTATTCCTCATCTCTGTTGCCAAATGTAAACTCGGTATTCCACATCTATTTTAGTAAATGTGTTTCCCACAGTATTTTATAAACTGTTACAATATTTGAAAAAATGTCTACCGGAGTATGATAAAATAAAATATCTGAAGCACATTTATTACGTAACTTATTAGTTAGTACTTACTTACACCTTTTACTGCATCATGTTTGAAAGCAACTAATGAGTCTAATATATAATCAATATACTATATAACTATATACTTACATAAATATATAAAACGCTCATATCTCGCTACTAGGATTCCCCGTGTCGCGGAAGGCATGGACGCAAAAACTAATAACAAAACCGTCCCGACTGAGACCAAAGAACTTTTTGTCAAGCAGCCTGTCTCGACCGGGAACCGAATCCAGGGCGTTAGGTAAATTTTTTATCTATTTATATAATAGGTGTAGAAGTAAATTTTAGATGTTTTATCTTATAAATGTCTTAACTGATGGATGTAAACCAAACTCAACTCTAAGTCATAGCCGTTACAAATTTTTTTGGTGTTATATTGCCCAGATTGGGACAAAAATTTAAACCAACAATTTAAACAAATTTAATCTTATAAATGTTTGATGTTAATTCGTGTTAGATATAACAATTATTTCAGTAGCAGGAATGTATTGAAAAACAAACAAAAAATACCAAAAAAATCCTCCCTATAGTCCCCATATCTATGCTGTCTATGTCTTTCGTCACACCATGACGATAAGGGATCCAATGTGAACGTGGCGCGAAGAGTGGCATATAACCAATTGTGATATATTGTGTGATAAGATTTTAGTGACAGTGAGAAAAAAATACTACGAAGTATGCGTGTTGAATACGGCGAAATGATCTGTGACGTAATGCTTAGAGAGCCATTGAAACTATTTATACCTGTGTTAACTAGGTTCTTATGTACTTATTCCAGATGTATTTCCACTTGGAAACTATACTTGTACCAGTATAAGCTTATGAGGCTTATACTATTTATTCCATTTGTTTAAAGACAGAGTAGATAGGTACTATATTTGTTTTGTAAATATTATTTCTAATTTACTTGTTTGTTGTATTAAAAACTTTACTCCCCTTAAATTGTATTTCTACCTACCTGATTATGTAATCCGGCGGATTAGTAGCGATTGTTGAAAATTTTAGTGGCTTCAAATCAAGTTATATTTAACTTCTTTTTCTTTATTGTTTTCTTTTCTCTTCTTTTTCTTTTGCAATAAATTATATTGTGTTGTAGAATACATATATTCATCGGGTAACAATCTGATAGCTGTTGTTACCATTTAATAACACAAGTAAGTTTCTGTTTGTAAATAGGTAATTTAAAAACAAGCTTAATATTTCTTAATATTATCACCAATACACCAATTTAAAACGGGCAATCAATATTACATCTTTCTGAATGGACATTTAAAGCTCAAAAAATATATCAGATTCTTTACAATTCAAGCTGTAAAATGTTAAACATAACTACATTTAAAAAAAAAACATAGAGACGTGCTTGCAGCACCACCCATTCGCTGCTGCCCATGACAACTGTGACTGACTGACAAGACTAATGGGAGTTATTACTGGACTGGGGTGATTTAGTTAGTGATACTAATTAGTCTTGTTAGTTGGTGTTAGTACCTAATAGTCCAGTTAGAAATGTTAGTATGAGATTACTACACTTGAGGACTAAGATTGTCGCTTTGTCGCCTCTAAAGAAGTTAACCGGAAACTACACCTTTTCAACCGCACCACAATTGCAATTGTAAACAAAATAAAAGCTTAAAAGAAATGTCATTAAACTGTTAAATGGGGGCGCTACCGTGCCCTGGTGGTATTACAGTTGTCCGTGAACAACTAGGAACAGAGCCATCTAGAAACAAGTTCATTAAACAACGCCTTACATAAAAATAAAGTGAAAGATTTAGTACTTAGTAAGCGTTTCTTCTGTTACCTGACTGAAAAGATATTTTATAATAGGTGGTTATTAAATGGCCGATAAAAAAACTAGTTCAGTTTTAATAATTTTTGCGTTTATTAACTTTTAATTAAATTTAGCTGATCAACAGACTTAGGTAAAATAAACTTAAAAAATCAAGAAAACAACATTTTTACAGTTTTATACAATTATACTTTTCAACGACAAAGTCTCTTAATTCTCTAACATTAGGTATCATGAAATTTACACATATTAGATATGCGCGCCGATAACCAAACGATCGTTGGCGGCGCGCCGACTAAACATTGTCGGCAGTGTAGGCTGCATTTTATTGGGAACATTGAGAAAGAAATAAAAATAAATACCTATCATTTTTTACTTTTACAATACAAAGATAAATACTACGATTTTTCTCATAGACAATTACAGGTCCTCGCTACATTTTAAAATACATAGTAATTATAATTATAATTTCTGTTATTTGAAAATATGGTCATACGTATGTACTGACGATACATCAAAATTTTTCATATAACTTCCGAATCATTGAACAGAAGTAGAAGAACTAATAATTTCTCCGGGAACCGGTTAAGGACTTATGTTATCCGGGTAACTACCATCGCATCACGCTTTTTTAGCCGGTACTGGCCAGGCTATGCTAAGTCAATGTCGAGAGACTGGTCCACAAGCATTCGGCATGTATTCAAATTTGTGTAAAAGAAGAACAGTTTAGTTTTGGAGCTGACCGGTCGACAAAATTCTAGCTGATATGAGTGCTACAATTGGCCACCGAAATCAACTGCGGGCGGCACACGGTCGGTATTTTCATTATTTAAAAGGCATTTGCCACATTTGACTGGGTGTGGATAAGGGTGGATGTGCAGTCGCCCTTGGTGATGATGCTATATGACTGATGGAGTCAATACTTGATGAGTTGAAGTTATATGTATCAGTTAAGCCTGTACCTCAGACCCTCTTTATATACACGCAGGCGTTCCGGTAAGAGGCTGCTACCTAGCAGCCTCTTACCTGTGATGCCTGGTGTATAGTTGCTGTATTGTTGTTGTTGCTTTATACGAGTAAGTATCATGCCTAACACTTACAAAACAACTTTATTGAACCTGTAATTATGCAGTCGATAGTATTAATTCAAACATTTATTACATTTTACTCTAAACATTACTGGCCATCGATAAGATTTGTTATTAAGACATTTGGAATGAAGATTGACGGAAATAGTACACATTAAAGATGTAATAATTTTTTTTTTAAACGACATATCTATCTGTAATATTTATTATTACCAATTATTTTATAGTGTTGTTTTGCAGAACACTAACTTACTGACACTGAATCAACTAGGTGACTATAAAATATGAAGATAAAAGAATGGTATTGATAAAGAGAAACCTGATTTTAAAGTATATTTTATAAAAATTTTAGAACGATTTAGCACGTCATGTGAAACACCTATAATCGGTGGGATAAGTAGGTAATATAATGTCAGTATTCTTATTAAGCCATAAGTTTTATTAAGAGAAGGTAAACAAAGAAGCCACCAAGTTTAAATTACTTAAAATATTAAATCTCTTTAATTTGAACTAGTAGAAAAATGTATGTACAGTACAGTATCTTCTCGTAGCAGCACGGAATAAGAATACTACTACTTCTGTTTAGTTATACAACTGTAGATCTACTTTAAAAAGTGCTACAATAACTTTGACTGTTGACAGATTCATTCCTTTGGTTTCGGAAGTTTTGAGTACAAATCACGTTTACCACTCATTTTAACTTTAAATCAATTAATTTAATCATTAATTCTAATATATATCAGTGTTCTCTGCAAAACCAATTGCATGTTTTATTATTATAACATTGAGCTCAGAGATTTAAATGCATTCCTATATATTTAATAAACACCGATAACAACATCAAAGATAGGCATTGCAATTCCACAAAATTATACCCCTGATAGATCGCACTTTTATGGACCTGAAATAGGTATTCAAATTATGAGTATAGTATTACTAAGGAATTAGTTCCTATGCAGAAAATTAATACCTTGCAGAATTTAAATGCCATATCGAGGACTACCTACTTAATAATGCAATAAATAATAATCGAAGGTAGAATAAACGTCTACAATATAATAGTCTCACTCCAAAATATAAGACTTAGGTACCATAACTCGTAGAATCAAAACCTAGATACTGGGGTTGGCTACGAATTAGTCAGATAAGTAATGAATCAAGTACCTATTTTACGTCTCTATTTTACGGCAGATGGGGCCCTAGATTATATTATTATAATTTTATCTACTAAAAGGAGTAAGTCTATTCCTATTACCGTTAGGTCCATGTCTCATCTATTGTTAGTTTTTTTTTTTATTTCAATGTATTTACTCCCATGCTTCGGAGGACTTGTAAAGCCAGTCCTGGCTGTTATCGTAAAATAACAGACGTTATTCCAGGCATTATTTGTGAAAAGCGACCCGTGCCTGCATTGTGCAATATGTTAGATAACTGAACAGGTGATTTTTTCTCAAAGAATTATTATAAATTTGTTTCAAGTGATTATGCTACGTGTACCAACAAGAGAGGCTGACCACCTTTGATGATGATGAGCCAGGAACATGCGAACGTTAGCATTGGTAACAAGAGTAAATTATCTGTCTAAATGAAGTTTACATGAAGCATTTGGAGTACGGTGAGCCATTTGGTATTAACGACGATGAGGCTTCTTCTTTGACGCCAACTGGAATAATAAAGAAAAGCGTGATCAACTTGAGACCCTTTGTAGTAAGTTTGTTCTTATGGAGAGAACTGTATGTTTTTCAATTTGTACATATTTTTTTTATATAATTATCTGTAGAATACGGGATCTACTTGTAGTGTTAAAATCCCGAGCATCTCTGACCCATTTACATTTTAAATTATACCCTCAATAAATAATGAATCCATAATCGCCAACACAAGTATTAGCCACTCGCAGTAGGTAACGAAATTACGAAAATTCCTTTAATACTTTATCAAAAAATAATATAAAAAAAATATCACTGATAGTATTGGCTTCATATTCAGAACATTCATTCATTTGACATTCCCCTCCTCACTCCTTACACGTCCACTTGAGGGCAGCGCGGAGAGCTCTTAGAGTTGTACGAGTTCTCCAACCACCAGCAGGAAGACGACTAAACTGCGAAAGACTGGCTCGTGATGGCGTTATATATCTCAACAACCAGCCCAAAATAGTGGGAAACAAAAGAGCAGCGGGAGATACTAATTCTTCCGAGTTTGTTGCCTAGATGCCAGAAAAACCAAAGCACTTAGTCACTTCATCATTTATGCGTTTGAAGGTTATTGTTGTGTACAAGATAGCAAAACTCTTTAATACTAGTAGTAGTAGGTACTAGTAAGTGGGTTTGGCTGGTAAATTATACCTTCCGGCCAAAAGGAAAAGCGGGCACCAGCAGCATCCGACGATGTGACTGCATCGTGGCGACGGGTTGGCGAGTAGCTGCTAGAGGGCATGTACGTTGCGTTCGGGCTTGGTGAACCACCTAAAAATAC
This sequence comes from Carterocephalus mandan, assembly GCA_018250895.1. Lineage (NCBI taxonomy): Eukaryota > Metazoa > Arthropoda > Insecta > Lepidoptera > Hesperiidae > Carterocephalus > Carterocephalus mandan. The sequence goes on from DWTT01000592.1 coordinate 14,111, forward strand.
AATATCTGTATTAACTTTGCTTGTTGAGTAGCTGTTAAAAATGTGTACTAATTTTCAATTGATGTACGAAAGTAAAATTAGGAATGGTAAAAGTTGTAGAGGTCAGACACTAAAAATTCAATTATACTTTCATTAATTAATGTACCTATGAAACTTTAAGTGAGTATTATACATGCATGACACTGACGTTTTTGTAACTAAATAATGAACTACTTGAATATAAATCTTTAGAAAATTATAGTCATATTTCGTCGTAGGATATCATTGGTTTTTATTGGTTTTATTAACTGAAATAGTAAACAGTAATCGTGGAAAGGTTTTATTAGTCTTTTGGTTATTCTACCCATGCATAATGTGTCTGTGGCTCTGAGACGAGTTTATTTTGTGCTTAGTCAGCTTGTTTAGGCTCTACAACGGCATCCTGCGCACGGGACAGCGCTTACTTTGCGTCGTTGCGAGATCCGGAAATAGCGGTCAGAAGAATGGAGCGCTTGCTTGACCGCTGTATTAGTGGAGAATCGCCGTCAATGCCAGAAAAACGGTCCCGATACTTTTCAGCCGGAAGCGTAACATGCCGACGCCGCTGCGTCTGCATGGTGAGGATTTAGAGTGGCA
>DWTT01000593.1:0-14715 GCA_018250895.1 Carterocephalus mandan
AGCTAGTTTGTGGTTACTACTATGTGGAGTTTTGTGGTACGAACTGTTGCATTTTTTATTATTTTATTACAAGCTAATTATAAGGATTCTAAAAATAATTGATCGACCATTAGTTTTAGTATAGTGTAAGGATTTTTTACCAATACTTTGTACCTCGGTACATCGTTTGGCCCAAAATTGATCGTCTCCTTTGAATACTTTAGTTGTAGTACTAAAAAGATTACCTACCGCTATTCACTTTAATAATGATGTGTCTATGCTGTTAACTGTTGTGGAATTCCTTCGTCTGGAGCAACGCTAGGGTCAATCAAGGCATACTTACATAAAAATGTAATATCATTGAAAGTGAACTAACATGGCAGCCCTGTAGCATAAGCGGGAGTGGCCAAGCTTCCTAAATTTGACCTAAATATAAATAAAATTTTGAACATCACAATATCATTCAGCAAATAGAATAATATTACGGTCTTAAAAAATAAATCACTTACTCAATGAAGGAGTAACCCACGAGCCTGGCGGCGTGGGAAAAGAACGCGACGATGATGACATTCACGTGGCCAATGCGAGCGGTGATGGCATCAGCTCCGTACAGAAACGGGATGCTGCTCAACGTGCCCACGGTCACGGTTATTCCTGAACATTAGTTGCATTTGAGATGTTAGATACTACGCGTAATGAGAGCATCAAGGATTACGCTGAGGGTCTGGATAATTTAGATTTAAACGGAGCTATTTGTTCAGATACAACTATATCAATGATACTACACATAGAACTACTAGGCTAGATTAATATAAAATACTTAAGCAAAAGTAAAATTTATAATTTCTTACCTAACAAGAAATTAGGTGCGCCTAATTCCTTCAAGTACAAAAACAAATACGATTCTATGAATCCCCAAAAATTACCCAAAGCAAAGAGAAAGAAGATAAAAATAATAATATGTGGCATTTTAATGATGTTCACTAAATCATGTAGTAAATTATCCGCAGGCAGTTTAGCACCAAGTGGCATTACAGCAACAGTCACGGCTGATATTAAAAGCAAAACGTCATATGTATAGAAAGCCGCTGAATAGTCCGTGTACCCTGTAACAAGTCGATGTAAACATTAACAACGGTATTGACATTATAGATAACGATTATAAGATGATACTACATACCAACTTGTTTACTCCTCATATCTATAAGCATGCCTGTAATGGGAGAAAATATCGCCATTCCAATACTTGAAAACAACCTTTCTCTGCCAAAATCACCACCATATTTTTGTATCATTGTTAGTGCTATGGGATCCATGATCGTGACTCCAGCTGATAACATAATAGTTCCCATAAATCTTAGAAAGAAATAAATATAGAATGTTTTATCATCACTTTCCTTGTAATCGGGAGGGCAAATATCTGGTCCACCTTTTCTGTAAAGTGTATTTATCTTTAATTTATTTAAATGATTACAAAATTTAACAAACATACTCGACTTGACCGTTATTAAAAATCAATAATTTACCTGAAATCGCACTTCTGCACCATGCAGTCCGCAGATAAATTTTCAAGGCGTTGCTGAGATAATTTTGTCATATTGTGTAACATGACGAGACCTCCACATCTAAGATCTTCTTTGTCTAATGCAGTAATATTGACCCCTTGTGCTATCAAAAGTTTTTCGCCAAATCTGGACCTAAAATCTGTTACCGTATCATTATCATCCTGAAACAAAAGCCGTTATTATTTTTTAAGCTCTCATTACTTGACTCTAAATTGGTCGTTATTTCGGGCAAATGTTCTTACTCTTTCCATTTCTATACCAAGTTGCTCCTTGGGCTCTCCTAAATCGTCATGAACTTCAATAAGAAAAAACGCTGCATCATTGTAATCTTCATCGTCATCCGTCGTATTAAGGAAACTGGAAACGGAAATGCCATTATACAGAATAGGACAACTCATTGGTCATAAATTTTAGAGGCCTAACGTGTTAGAATAAACGCATAATTTTGTTTCTAATGGTACAGATCAAAAGTATCTCGTGACGAGATCTGTTCTAAGAATGAGAAAACAGACTATTGTCCACTGACCGGTCAGACGGATAAGCAGTCATGATGACTGCTTATCTTAGCTTTGGAGATTTTGATAGATTTCAAAGAGAATGCAAAACTAACCTCAAACAATGAGAGCGAAAGGTTCCTTTCTGATTAATTGCGTAAATTTATCGAAGCTCCGTTACCAACTTATTATACCAATATTTAATTCAGGGAAGCATTAGAATATTATCAAAAAGAAGCAGAAGAAGAAGAAAAAGCTATACTTAACACAGCGGACTTTTAGCTTACACACTCATTGATGTTGGAAGTAAAATATATACCATTTGTCGGTGAAAATCGTATGACAACAAAACTCGTCCTGACGTAAACCGGTACGAATGTAAATAATAAATCTTGCATTCTGTCAATATTATTTAATGAAAAGATATGGCGCCGAAGTAGGTAGGTACTCTATATACAGATTAATATAGGTAACCACGATAGTACGAGTCTTGTTCGAATTAGACTTTGAATTGCTTATCCTTCAACATTGTTTACTCAGTAAATTCAAAATGTTAGGCAATTCTTTTTCAAGGCCACCTCCACGTCTCCTCTCGTGATGGGGGGGGACATTAATATTAGAAAATTTGTTAGACTTCACTTACCTCCGAGAATTAAAGAGAACTATCAGGATACCTCACTACATTTCCAGCACTATTCCAACAGGTGACATTGAGTTTCTTAAAAACATAGTTAACTACATAAATCGCTACATAAATCGAATTTAAGCCAATACAATACATTAACCCCCCTTTTATTACCAACAGAAAAATTCTCGTCACCGGAACCAATTAATTTTTTTTATCTGCGTAACGCACAGTAGACTATTAGGAAGGCTTAGCAACCATAAAAATATAATGTAATAATGTATCTTAATTGTTTACTTGGATATTAACTGTGGAAACATTTAAATTCATGGAAACAAAGAAACTCGTTTGCCTTATTTTGTTGTTACTACCTACTGAAATCAGCTGAGAAAGTAATACCAACATTATTTAGAAGGTAATCTTCACCGTTTTATCTATCACGGGCCAGTATAAATAAACCAAACACAAATTTGAGAAAGGATTTGATTAAAGAATTGAACCGGCTCATTATGATCTCGGGTAGCGCCCGCCCATAGTCCAATGGCTCGCGTTGATTCAATGTGATCGACAAAGTAAAGCAATGACGGGCGCGGTCGGTTTATGGATGGGTGACCGCTAGTTGCAAAATTTAATGGGAGCCATTGTGCTTCAAATGGCCCGTTCGGAATCAACACAACAATCGCTTAGCCTTGTCGAAGACTGGTTTGAGAACACTCGACACTGGGATGGCCACTAACCCCTGCACCAATCTGCATTAGAGCAGCGTGGAGTATGCTTCAGTCCTCCCGCAAATTTGTCGATGTGTAGCAGCTTTTTCTTTTTCTCTATTATGATCTTGGACACGGATCAGCTTATCCTGACCTTGATCCTGACTGTAATAAACTTATTAATACGGGCCTTTGTGGTTGATAGCAGAACAAAATTTCTTAATCAGTAACTACCTACTACTACCTATAATCGAGACAGTTCTGCATAAATGTACTCATTAAATTAAATGGCTAGAATCTTGTAATTAAATACCTGCTGTTGGACAGATTAGGGGGATGAATCTTTTTTGTGATATGGAAATCGAGTCCTTCGTCAGACGGATCTCCTAGAGCAGGCCTCTCCGTAGGCCTTGACAGCATGCAGTGGTCTACGCATCGGTCCAGTACAAAATCCACTTGTTCATCCTCGTCCGGACACTCTCTACTAGGACAAGGACTCCACCAAATCTAAAAATATGAATGTTGTATTGTCTAAGCAAATTCTATATAATATAATGAATGATAAAAAAGACACGATACAAGGTAAAGAGAGCTTCGAGATTTGTAGAAGCTATGTTGTTTAGTTTCATTTTGCAATACTATTTTATGCAGAATTTGTGAAAAAAATTCGTTTGAATTGCGTATTAAATCGCTTGTTACGTACGCTTTATTCTCTTAACTAATTCAGACGCACGTTATGACACTCCTGTTAATCCGCCCCAAGGACCGGATGCCGCCGATTTCCTTAAATTCTTAGAGGACACAGCTAAGTTTATAACTACGTAATGAGGTCCAATTCCTACAGTGTTGGTTTCGAAACAAATGCGTAACTATAAAATACCTCAACACTCTTTTTGATGGGATGCCGCATGACGTAGGCCGACGGCATGACTCCAGGTGTCTCCTGGTGCGGTATGAGCAACAAGGAGTGGTGGAAGCCGGCGTTCAGTATCAACGCCGTTATCACAACCGGCTTGTATTCACCGAAGCGATCCACCAGAAATCCTAAAATCAATACACACATTCTAGTCACCTGCGAAGGCGTAAGGAATCACAAAATTCTTAACCAATATGTGCTTACCGGTTATCGGTGGACTTAGGAACGTGGTGAAGGGCAGCGCTAAATAAACGAAAGAAATCTCGGGAACGGTCAGTCCTATGCTCTGCATGTGGATGGTAAGATAGGGCAGGAGCGACGCAGTGGCGCCGTACATCACGAAGAGAGTCACTTTCAGCATGATGAGGTTGGGGTTGATCCTCAGCCACTGCATCATGCGACCGACGCAGCCGGGGGCCCTCTCGCTCTCGTCGTCCATGGTAGACTCGTCCTCGCTAAACTTCTTCGAGATGTCGTCGAAAGACTTCGCCATTATTGGAGCTGCGTGCGCGCATTCACATTATCATAATGAAGTGTTCGTACGCGCGCTATATCTTATCGACTGGCGCTCGCTCGCGGCAGAAGTTGGTGGAGTGACGATTATTTGTACAAGGATTGGGCGACGTGGCAGCGGGATGGCCAGGGAGGTTCCCGTGCTGCCGCGCGACTGCGGCCGGGCGCGCCGCGGCGGACGTCGCGGGACGCCAATTTACAAATAATAGCAAATTACCTTCGTTTAAGAAGTGTCACGGCGATTGGTGGGGATGTTAGCTAAATCGGCTGGCGATCCGGAGACCTTGCGGATAATAGGTCTGGTCGGGGCGCTGTGGCTCCGGGCCTTAGTACCTTATGGAGCCGCTGGCGAATTAGCGCGAAGCTTCCTAGCTGCCCGGTCTGTTGATGTGAGTGAGTATTTTTACAATTCTTTGAATAAATTTTTAAAGAAACATTCAATCTATCAATCTACTCTCTTTCTTGTGTCATATTAAACAACATGAAAAACTATAACTGACTATGGTTATTCTAATCTACGAAATAATTTCTCGTCGATAGGTATGTTACGTATCGTACCTACAGTACAGTACCTACTTTTCGCGCGTACCAAAAAACGGATAGAGTTATTTTGATACGCTTTGCTCAAATTAGATACTTATTTTAATTTAATTCATCACGAGCTTCCTCGAGGAATATAATGTAAAAATAATGTCATCATAAAACTCTGTCATTTTAAAAACACAGTTACAGTTATAAAAGGCCAAAGGAAGATTGTTACTTGCAGCTAAGTTATCGAACGTTACAAAAAGTTTTCATCCATTGTATAGGATTGCTTAAAATGAAAAATAAAAGTAAACTAAATATAGGTAGGTTATCTAAGTACCTAAATACCTCGTATACCTTCCTGCTTCACTGAATCATTTATTTTCTTCAAATCATCACATCACTTGCCACTTTTATATACAATCCATACAAAATGTTACGAAATCGTAACAAGGTTACGAAGGCGTACCTTTGTTCGACCTTCACTAGGTTCAAATCACAGATCTGAGGTTCAAACTCAAATAACCAACAAGATAGCGCATCTACAACTCCCATCATGAGTTCTAGCCTATTTAGCCGTTTTTATACTATCCTAGTATTAAAAAATAAACGAAGCAATCCGCATTGGAGCAGCGTAGTGTAAATAATGGAATAATGCTCTAGGCTCTACACCTCCCTAAGCTGTGGCTGTGTAAGAAACCTGTGCCAAATCCTGGGATCGCATTTTACTAGCTAGTAAATTCTTAAAACTTATTTTCTAGAATTTAAGTCGGTTATTTGAAAATCGTTCTTTTAATGTAGGTAATAGATGTCATTTTTACTCACAGATAACTGAGAAATTAGTAGGTAACTAGCAATATTGGTAGATATGATAATATTCGGGATTTAAAGTGCTTTGTGTGTTAGTGAGGTGTTGAATGACACGAATCTTCTTGAGGTATTCAAAGAACTTGAGGTCTTTATTTATTTTATTTATTTATTTAAATTAGGCACATCAACATAAATGATACACGAAAAAGTACATACAACAATTACAGGTGAGCACAACATTCACATTGTAACGCTTAGTTAAAATTTTGAATTTTGAATTTTGAATTTTACACTATTACAAGTAGGTACAGTAAAATTAAATTTTAATAAAAGGCTAGAATAATAATAAAATAATGACAAAAACGAATGAAAAAATTAATGGAGTAAGAAAAAAAATTAAAACATCACACACAAAAAAAATATAGACAACCTCATACCAAATTGATCGAAAATTCGTTCTGGATCTGGATATCGAAATATTGAAATGTGTACTTTTTATGCTGGGAAATGCGAATACGCTTCCCACAGAAACCCGCAAGATGGGTAGATACTTGTGGGGCTTGCTGGTATCAGAATACCCAGTAATACCCACTAAGACCCAGCACCCTCAGCGCGATGATGAGACACACCACAGAATCACCGGCACAAGTGCCACGGTAATAAGCCGTGTGTGTAACTTGCAACACAGTTTTTTCTCAAATATCAAAAGAGGTGTTCGGAAAATCTTACCTACGTCGCTAAGATCTTAGGTAATGTGTAAGTCCGTGGTACTAGTCTACCACGCTCACCCACAGAAGCAGTCAATGTTGACCAATAGTAAATCAATTTGTAGTAAAAATGATCTCCCTTTTTTGTATCTAACGGGGATAGTTTTGCTAAAATGATTAACTAAGAAAGAAAATACATAGAAATTAGATCGATTTTATCTAATAATTATACACGTTATCAGATTTTATTGTGGAATTTATTAGTGTATTTTTTGCCACCGGTGTGTATCTTTTAAGAAGCCTTGTTATTTGATGCACGTGTACGTACGTAGCAGTGCAGTGTGCACTCTATTTTTATACATTATTGGATTGAGCGCCATCTGTAGTATATAGTATTCTAACGATATGCAACATTGAAACGAGCTTTACACATACGAACCCACTAAACAGCACCATCTATTGGAGAGTAGAAGAATTATATTTCGACGTTTCAGTTTCCAAATTTCCTAACAATTGGGGACCAACAAGATTCTATTGCATTTAAAATAATATTTATTGATAAATTCAAATTCGTTGAGTAACTGAATAGTTTATTGTAACCGAAACTTGAATTTGAAACTGTAAGTCATGAGTTCATGAGACACCAACCAACAGCCCTCACAAAACGCAGTGTGGCCCTGTAACAAAAATATCCATTTTTATTTTGAGACATTAATACTCCTAATACTTTCCAAATTAATAAAATTAATATTAACATAAAAAATTTTTAATAAAGAAATTAAGTATGTACTTGTGCTGAGTACTGCCCTCATTGGATCCGCTTCATAATTTTTTAAATAATAAATGGATATTGAATTTATGAGAAGTAGATAATATTTATAAAGAACTATTCTTAGTTCTTTATAAATATTAATATAGCCTTTCGTGGTATTAATTTCATTTAGAGAAAAAATATTTATTTTCTTTTTCCTTCTGTAGCATTCCTAATGACATCTATCGACCATAGAGTGGACTATTCAAATGTAGGTCTACGATATCTATAGTCTACGGCAAATTGTCAACCATAATGCATTGCGCATAAATGGCCGCCATGTTGCTGCCGTCTGAAAGATGTTCACATCTGTGTGTGTTTACTAATGAATTTTAAGAACTTTGGTAGTTAAATTATCGTGTTTGTGAAATTGTGAGTGTAAAATGGTTTTATATTAAGTTTATTTTTGTGCTTGAAAGGTCTGTCAAATGTCTCAGAGTCCAATAAACAGTGAAATTTTCTTTAGGTAGTCATTCGAGTCGGACGGCATAATGGCTGACAATCTCATTCAAAAGTCACATAAACCTAGTGAAAAAAACAAGTATAACAACGTTGTTCATCGTACGACGAGTGAATCTCTTCGGCTGAACGAGTCAGAGAAGGGAGTGACTCACCCGACGAGTCTTCAATCTGCCCATAACCCAAGGAAAATATCTTCCTTTCAGATCACCAGTGTGACTGTTGGCTCTCGGGTGAGCACAGATGCAGGAGAAGACTCCGCCGACGATCTAGACGAATCTCACACCGACGACATCTCGAGGGTGACTGACATAGAGAATGAAACGCCCAGTTACTCCGAAGACACCTTTTCGAAAGACGATGTGTTTTACAACGCTTCGAGCGCCTCGCTAGGCTGCGCGCCCGTCATTCCGACTAGTTCGCAGTACGGCCTCGCGATCGTCGGCCAGGACAACAATACCAATCAGATAGGGGGAGCAGTGCCAAATAGTAATAATACAGAAGTGAATGACATGCACGTCAGTGTCACGAACGCCGGAACGGGTAGCATTATCAACCTCATTGGTAATGCTAAGCCCCAAGAAGGTATGAAAGAGATACAGGAAAATGTTAGAAATGAACGGTTTAAAGTGGTTAAAATAGAGAGCACAGAACCATTTCGACGGGGTCGTTGGATGTGTATGGACTACTTGGATCATACTACAACTCAACAGAATGTACCAATTACTTTGAACAACAACTTGGATGTATCGGAAGGAAATGTGCTACAGGCTCCAGACAGTGGTGTTGTGATTAATGATAGTCAACATGATGATATGTGTAACGATCTGACCAGCAAGGGCCCTAAAGAGATTCAAGTGAATGCTTCGGCTGTGCAACAAATAGATCAAAGTGTTCAGAAACAGTTTCCTATGGCTTCCCCTGGCCAATCTCTGACGCAGCCCCTTAATGTAGTACAACAACAAATTCCTGTAAATCAGTCTGTGTCTGTCCAGTCACCTCCATTAGAAATGCCTCAGCAGATGCAAAACCAAAACTTGCAGAACAATCAGCAAGTCGGCCAACAGCATCCACAGAGCATGACCCATATAACCATGCAAAATACTGGCCAGAGTCACCCTCAATCTACCCAGCAACAACAAGTTCAACAAATACCGCAAAGCTTCCCTCAACATCAGTTGCAGCAGGTGATAGCACAATCACAGGGTATAGCGATGCAGCAAATACCCATGCACCAACAGATGCCACAGCAGATGCAGCAAATTCCTAATCAACAAATGCAGCAAATAAGTCAGCACCTCCCACAAGCGCAAATCACAAATATGCAACAAATTCAACAGCAAATGCCACAGATGCAAGGCATGCCTAATCAAGGGCAAATCCCACAAGTGGCCAGTCAGCAGCCACAGATGCAGCAGATCCAGATGCAACCTATGCAAGGACAGCCTAACCCACAGCAAATACATCAAATGCAACAAGCTCAGATGCCTAATATGGGTCAAAGTCATCATTTGCAAGGTCAACAGGCTATCTCACAGCAAGCCCAATTGCAGCATTTGCCTAGTCAGGCCCAAATTCAAGCTCTACAGAATCAACAAATACCTAACCACATACAGCAGATGCAAATACCAACCCAGTTGACTGCGCCCAACCAGCAAATACCTCAGATGCAACCACAAATGCATCAGCTGCCATCACAACCCCAGCAGACGGTAGTGCCTGGAATGCATCCTCAAATGCAGCAACAGGGAATGACGAATGTCCAGCCACAGTATAATCAAGCAGTCAGCCAACAACCTAACCCGCAGACAATGATTAGCGCTACAATCCCATCGTCACAACAGGCCATGGTTCCTACTCAACATAGTCTACCTCAGTATCACACTCAGCAGTCCCAGATGAGCCAGCAAGGTCAGACTATGCCTCAGGAGGTCCTGACCGGTATTGTTACATCACAACAAGGAGCAACTCTTCCTTCTAATCTTCAACCAATGGCATCACAACCCCAAGGGACAACCCTACCAGCAAACCTCCAAAGCCTAGCTGGTCAGCAGCAGGCTCCACCGGTTCACACTATGGCAGCGCAGCAAGGAAACGTGGCTCAAGGGAACATGCAAATGATGACTGCCGCTCCTCAGAATATGCAAATGACTCTAGACGGGAATCAGCCCAGCATGCAGATACCCGCCTCAGATACAATATTCATGCAGCAGAATGTGGGCCAGCAGATGCAGCACATGGCGCAGACGCAGAACATAATGCCGCAGCAGGTGAGCGGCCAGGGGCAAATGGGGAGCGTACAATACGTGCCCAACCAGTCGGTGCCCCAGATGACGCACCAGAACATTCCGATGTCGATGCAGCAGAACATGCCTGTCGGGATGGGCGGCGGGGTGCACGCCAACGTGGTCCAGTCGCAAACAAGCATAGGGCTGGGATACGGTGGGGTGGTTCCGGTGATGTCGCAGAGCAACGTCGCGCCCGTGGAGGCGACCGTGTCGGGGACTAACTCGCCGGTGGTGTCGATGCCGGGCAGTTCTACGGCGTACGTGGCGACCGCGCCCCAGCCGGCGCATGACAGTCAGGGCTTCGGCAGCCCGGTGAGTGCGGTGGTGTCTCACCCGGTTAGTGGCGCAGTGATGAGCAGTGTGAATGTGAATGCGAGTGATAGTGGTGCTCCGGATGTGCCCCCCGACAGCCTGCAGGCCGGCGACACCGGCGATGGGAAGGAGGAGCCCCAGCCGCAGCCTCAACCCGAGGATGAAAGGTGAGTGTTATGTAAAGCTAAGATACAACCAACCCAACCCATAGCGGGCCACTGCTGGGCATGGGTCTATTCTAAAACTTGGCTGGCTCTTGGCTAACCCGACTGTCGGAAGTTTTTAGGCCACCTAAATGGTTCTGGCTGACATGCTTAACATTATGGGCTACATTCCCTGATTGATTCAATTGATTGAATTGAATTAACAACTGTTATCTTACAATCCAAACTGATTTCTTACTGAGTTCACCCAAGTATAGAAGTGTGCATGAAATTTTGCCACTAGGCCACTACCCTTCTTCCACTTACCAGTCAAAAAGATCAGATAATGTTTCAAAACGACCGCAAATAATATCTATTGTGATATTGTAACATCACAATAGACATGAGTGACGACCGCGAGAAAGCGGAACCTCATCTCCCATGTTATAACATCACAATAGATATTATTTGGGTAAAATTGTAATTTTAATCCTACCTTTATTTCCACTTCTAATAATAATGGTACCACACCATACCATGTGGCAAAGATTCAGATTGGTTCGATATTCTGTGCCCAGCTACACAACTTGTCTGTTCTGAGTTGATACCATTTTCATGTTGATATCTCGATTAAAAATTTATGAATCTGGGGTCTGGTCTAGCTGCATCTTAGCTTAAATATAATTGGTCAAAAGTGGGTGTCTTAATATACATCTCTACCTACCCATTGGTAGGCATGGTTGGAAATGAAGGTGTTATTTTGTGATAATGATGATCAAGAGTAAGTACAGGTGTAAATTGGAAGATATTTAGTATAAAAAACTTAATTTGCTTGAGAATTTTTTTGAGAGCTTTTTTTTGTTTTTTAGGAATGCCATGTCATCATTATGTTTTACAATTCCTTAAATTAATAAACATTTATCACACATGTTGAAAGATTTTAACTTTGGTATATTTTTTTTAATGATTTAATTTATTTTAGGTATAGTTACTAGTTATCAAAAGTTAGTTATTTTAAAAAGAAGATATCAGTGTCAAAAAATATATTTATTGCGACTGAAAATAAATGTATTTGTATAATGCCTTTATAATAAATTAATATTTCTTACTTAACATAGATTAATGTTGCAACTTAATCATGGGAAACAATTTAAAGAAAATGCTAATCAATAAGTATTTATAAATAATTATAATGTCAAAGTTATCACTTTATCAGTCAGGAGTATGCTAATCACAACTATTAAATTCTCTAATGATATGTCATTTGGCTTCAGCAAAGATATTATTTATCCTTTGTTTACCTTATTTACCTAATAACCAACAGCAATCCTCATTTAAATAACCACCCTTACAATAGTTACAGAAATTATATTCTTTGGGGCTAGAGCATTTATTACTGAGATAAGAATACTTTATTAACTACAGACTTCTTTAATACTACACTTATTTTATTCAACTAACTACATATAAACTTCAACCCATAGATGTCCCACTGCTGGGCACGGGTTTCACCCTCAGTCAAATCTCCTGGAAGTCTAGAGCATACACCACCACGCTGCTTCAATGCGGAGTGGTAGAGGGGTTAGTGGCCAACTCACCGAAGGTTTTCGACAAAGCTTAAAGATTGTGTGTCACCATTGAAAACAACCGGAACTGACGGCTTAACGTGCCTTCCATAGCACGGTAGCCATGAAATTGATGCGAGGCTAAGGACTTTGGGGCTATTTAATCTACATAAATGTACTTAACTAAAATCTTAACTTCAAACTATCTTTGATCTTTTAACAATAAGTTACCGACAGGTAATTTACGATTTCTATGATCATAATTAAATTAGGCCACGATCCAATATTCTCATCGTGTAATTTGAATTATAAATGCATCAGTAACACAAGAGCTTAGTGAAAGCTGATCTTAAATTGACAAGTTACTTAATAAATTGTGCTTACAGAGTCGTGTATCAGGCAATTTATTGAAAGAAAATAAATCTAAATTTGCGGCTACTTAAACATCTGTCTGACACGATAAACATGAATAGGGAGGAGATGGAACTGGCATACGCAAACACTTCAAGCAAGGGCCGTCGAGTTTGATAAATTGAATTTATTACGGCGGTTAAACTGGAATTCATTTCAAAACAATATAATGCTTGTGTCCACAGTTACTTGTGAGAAAGCTAAACAGTTATCGTATTAATTTTGTGTGTATAGAACTCGAGTTGCACAACAGCGTTGTGCATTGCAAGCTCTAACTTCCATTCGTTTGAGGACTTAGCAACAGGACTAGAATATCGTTGCATCTGCAAGTTGTGAATCCCGCGTCTATTTGCGAAAATAACTCATCCGTAGACAATGGCGGTTGTTTTCGTTGCGTTCGAACGCGGTTCGTATTCGGACCGGCGAACGGAATCCGACGTCCCTTTGATGCTGTTTATTTGCTCATCGTCCTACGACATAAATAGGTGGTTGACACGTACTGTGCATGGTGCCCACTGCCTGTCGGTATGCCGGTGAGTCACTGGCGCACGCGCAGCGGATTCGATCCACGGCTAAAAAAGAGACGGGCGTTCTTTTTCGTCTGGCTGCTTCAGCACTTTGTGCACCTTTTTTTCGAACTTGACATCGATTACTATATTTCTGTCGGCTTGGTCTCCTTGTCACGAACTGTGCACATCGTTTGGTATCGAGCTAGTGTGACTAGTGGGGAAATTGTTCGGTTTTGGTTCCAACATTTGGTTCGCATTTCGATAACTGGCAGCCGGCGCCCGCTTTGCGTGTGTGACTTGCCTATCAAAGTAAAGAGTAAACACTCTCTGTATGCGCATGCGCATGCACGACGCGGACCCCGAAGAAGTCGGTGCCGGCGCCAGCGCAACGTCACCGGCGTCGGTGGTAATCGAGTCGAGAGAGGAAGGCCGCGAAACTTGAGCCTTCCACTCGCTCTGATCGACTCGCATGCATCACAGTTCTTAAGCAGTCATATAAGCGGACACTTAATGCGGTTAGGAGTACCTTGCCAGACAGAGAGCGCAATGTTTCAAATCCTCATTGCTTAAGTGGGCCTCGCTCGGCACTTAGGCTCGTATTTTTAGTTATGGTCAGTGTGACTCACGGTTTCCAACGTTCCAATTGAGTTCATGCAAATCGCTAACGCTCTTTTTACATGTCGATCGCATTGTGGGAGGGGTCCTTTGGGATTCCTCGAGTTTTTTCGATAGCCTATTGTCTAACTGTGTTTTCGAACTTCGCTCCATTCATGGAAACGTTTGTCGTAGTTATCGAGTCGTGTGGTTCGATGCGAAGCAATTAAACGGAGACTGTCTTTTGTGGAATGGTATTGCGGTAACAGTAGAAGTACAGTCCGCGACAGAAGTGCATTTAGAAATATTTTTATCTCGAATTAATTATTTTTAAGTACCTACGTAAATCGAATTTTCGCGAGTCACTGATTACAGTGTTTATTAAATTACCCACAGTTAATAGAAATAAGTAATCAGCCGAGTGCCAGTCGAGTTCAAACGCAATCGCGTTTGTTATAAAAATAAATTACAATACGAGTACTAATGTAAAGCTAGATTTAGCCGCTTTTCCCGTCTAGTCTGTCTGTCGCTAAGGGGATGGATTATACATCGTTTCTAAAGATTCCGATCATAGGTACAATACAAGGTTGTGTAATAGATTCGTGTTCAAAACCAATTGAAATTCGATATTATAGTTTAACAAAGATTTACCATAAATATGAAAATGGCGAAAAAAGTCTCTTAGTAACTTTTTTTATAGAGTATCTCTAGTCTCATTTTTGTTGAGTTATACTCGTAAGCTTTTCATTTCGAATTGGACCTAAGATAAACAAAAACCATTT
>DWTT01000594.1:0-14713 GCA_018250895.1 Carterocephalus mandan
ATCCACAAACCGACCGCGCCCGTCGTTGCTTAACTCTTTCGATCACATTGAATCGACGCGAGACATTGGGCTATGGACGCCTGTCAACTCATCCTACATTATTATATTTCAGACATGGAACAGAAGGCTGAGGAAGGCTGCTAAGCGAGGCGGGCAGGTAAACAAGACTAGTCTACTGATTTATTTAAACAGTCCTATGTGTATATGCGATTACAATTTGTATTGGCTTCAATTTCAGGAACATACATTTTCGAAGAGCTTTCTTCAGAAAGATATTACAAGTTTATAACAGAAAATATCGAATATTTAATGGTCATCAGATAAATGTAGTCATGTTTGTATATCATTTATGAATAGTTTAACTTCTGTTTTATATCTTTGTTAAAACTGCAATATTTTAGCCTTAATGTTCCTTTTATGTTTTTTTTAAATAGTTACGCACATTTATGTTTGTTGAATAAAAATACATATAGCATCCTTATTCATACAGATATATTTTAGATATTAATCTTATTTCATTAAGACATCTGAACTTATGACTGCTACATCTTAAAAAATTTCAAAGTTTTTAGATATTCTTAACCGTCTGTTGTTTTTATTTTTTTAAAGTAATTTCATACCGATCATAATTGCGGTAAGCCTTAGCAAGTTAGATGCTAACAACACATTACTAGCGAATATGGCTTTCTCCTGTCGCCTAGTGCCTAGTGAACGATTGCAATAACACGCCTACAACTATCAATTTAAAAAGACTGCAAAATTTTACTCAGTGTATTGAATAAGATGGTGTTTTTGTTATGACCAACGTCGAGCTTCGCGGGTTGTTCGCTGGTCGGGGTCGAGTTTGATATAAATATAATATAGATAAGTAATCCTATATCCTTTACGAACCATCCGTGCATCGAACGAGATGGAAGACATGGATGGTGCGTAAAAGTATTTATATTTAATCGACTTAGTTACGCAGAGTTTTAAAACTTGTAATGAAATGTAATCAGTCAGTAAATTTACTAACATTAGGTTTAAGATTGCGTCCAAGACGCTTTAGGTATCGTATGAACTTAGCCAGTGTTTATTAATACTTTAATTTAAATATATCAATGAGGTCTAAAACCGTTGTTATGTAATTCGAAAATTGGCTGATTTTTATTTATCCGGCTCGAAAGACCGTATTGAAATTATTTAATGATCTCAAAAATCAAATGAAATGTATCTTTTTATTTTTAAAATTTTATGTAAATAACATATAATTTCGAAATTCAAAATTTGATAGAATTTATCCTCCGTCAATAATGTTACTGAATTCTAAACGTGATAATTTTGGAACTGTCATGGGAAATAATTTGCAAGAAACTGTCTCATAAACTAGCAACAGTTTTAATAGCAGCATTGTCAAATGTAGGTACTTACGAGTTTTTGGGTTTGTAATCTACAATCTACATCAACATTTGAATTATGAAATGACATGATAAAGAATGACACAACAACCAAATTAAAAAAAAATTAACATATTGTAATATTAAATTTTTTTTGAAAAACTTATTTCGTAGGTGGCAGCTTTCATCTTATAGCCAGTTAATAAGATAAACCTACTGGATACAGTATATTATTTCGAAAACTTGATCTTGTTGAAATAATTTAGTATCAATTTTGAAAATTATGTAAACTGTATAGTATTATGTATAGTGCTTTTATAGTGGCGTAGTGATCGGTGTATTGTATTGTATTGTATTGTATTGTATGAGGGCCGATCTGACGCTTACTATCTTATTACAACCACCTGGATGCCAGTTTTGATACTTATGTCCATTTTTTAACAGTGCCTTTATTCGCAAAATATTAGGAGATAGATAAATATTATCTCATCAAAACATTTTGTATCTGTCAACTATTTTAAGTATTTATACTCTGCATGGACTGGCAGTTTTTTATACATTTTCAATAGGGTTGTAAGGAACTAAAGGCGTGTTTACATTGGTCGTATTTGGTCACAATCACGTGTTCAGTTCGTCGCCATGTTTGTTCATAAGTGTGATCGACTTAATGTAAGCGCACCATTAGTGTAGATTCTGTTTTTTTTTAATGGAACAGAATTTTATATGCTTGCTTTGCCAAAAAGAATAACCTATTTGATACGGTTATATTATCTGATCCCATCGATAGCGATGGGCGTTCAAGTGGAGATTTGAATTGTCGGCTTTCCCGTTCATAAAACAACTTCTTTTCGGTAACTTACAGCAGTAGTGATTCAGACCTACACATCTAGGCATATTAAAAACAAGTAATGAAGACTTATTATATTAAAAACAAGTAATGCTATACTTATAAAAGTCACAGTATATATTTTTTAATTTTTTACCTGCACTCCTGCTTTGGTATGGATTGATAAAATTTGCAAGTACATACATATTATTGAAGACAAAAAAATTGGGACAGTTATTTAAGTAGGTATTCCACTTGTACGCTTATTTCACATCGATGGGTGGTTAGCATTTGGAAGATTTTTAGTAGTTGTAAACGTGGACTGAAGATCGTGATCTCTTGTACATTGATCTCAAGTATAATTTAATTTTTAAGACGTCGTAAAGAAAGACTGCGTGCGTCACGCGATCTATATAGCTAAACATTCTGTCAAAGGCTAAAGCGCAATAGTTGAGGCACTTCCCGGAGAAAATATTGCACTGAGCGTCGTCGTTAACGGCTCCTTTTTGAATTGAATTAATAAAATGAATAATTAGAAATATATAGATTTAATTTTAAAAGCGGCGATTTTGTTCGAAATAAATGGTCATGCCGTTTACTCGGGGAAGTGCCAGCATGTATCGGTTTGATTATTGCCATATGTAGTCGCCTAAGCCTTAGCAATTTTGTCGAATTGAAGTTGAACTTTAACTCGTTGGTTGCAAAATGCTTGCACGTATCTTTTGAGATAAAATGTTTGTATACCACAGAAAAAACATCATTTTTATAAACGTTCTACGATTAGTAGGACTGTCGCGTCAGTCGTAATAAGAGCTGAAAATGAATTTTGTATGTTTGAACTTTTTTAAAAAAGAATTTCTTAAAACAAGGCGAATAGTATTTCTATTATAACGCCGCTTCAATCTTTGAATGCGTTTGAACGTTTTTTTGTATACCTCTTACTATACCTAATGTAAGTTTATGTATAATATCTTACATTTATAACTGATGAATGTAAAAGATGTATAGGTCCTTTTGATCGGTAGATCGTTTTTTTTTATTTAAACCCTATAAGAGATCCAGCTCGAAGGAAAATAGTAGGTGAAGTGTGCTGAAAAACTTGCAGACGGTTGGATCTTCCGGGTATTGTTCTACAGAAGACGTTCTCGTAATTAAAGCTACATTTACTACCAAAAGTCAAAATAAGGAGCTGTGGTGGTATTCTGAAACTAGCCGCGCTAGGCTCGTTGCGAGAAATTCTGTAAAATAATCCAAACATATATAAAACTGTTGTCATGAGTTAATCCTATCTTATAGCTATATATTTTTTATTGGTTTGTGTATTTTACTAATTTTGTATCTACTATAGCAATTGTTTATAACGTACCTAGTACCTACAGTCTACAAATAAAATGATCGTCAACGAGTTGTCCTTTAATTTATTGCCCCCTATTTTTGGTAGAATTTTATTTTCGTGGAACATCTTCTTTAATTAAGTATTAAAGTATTGTTTTAACTTGTTGTCTATAAGCCACTGCGACCTAAAATATCGCAGAACTTTGCAGGAGGGCAGGTAAATATATAGAAAAGCTTGGCAAACGAATTAGGTAAAATCTGTTGTTTGTTTAAGCATGTAATATATTAAATATAATATAAATCTATTGTAGTAGCTAGCTTATTGTATTGTAGCTAGCTGTATGCCTTTGGGGTCGAGTTCCTTGATTGTACAAGGTGAGACTAGGCTTCCGCCCAGCTTGCGACTTCTGTCATGAGTTTACTGCAGGGCAGTCGCAGAGGATATGGCAGGTGATTCCTCCGCCTCATTACAGAACCTACAGGCGCCCTATCCTTCCTATCGTATGTAAGTGTTTATTCAACCTACAGTGTTCAGTGAGGAGTCTAATTAAAATCCGCAGTTCTGTGCGGGTTAGGCTTAGGCGTTAGGTTTTGCGAGAAACCAGATATAACTGCTTTAGACTGCCTTAGGCCTGGCGCACTGAGCCACAGCTCGGTGCTCCGCTCTAGGGCGCTTGTCTTTTTAGGATGCATCGGGTATCGGTTTACGATATGCCCACCATCGGTTCAGGTCCCATGGTGGGTAGTTTATCCCCTTCCCTTGCTAACCTTTTTTTATTCCTATGAAATAAATGTTAGGTAAGTGAGGAATGCCAATTCATATCGAACCACCGAATACTATTTTTATGAGTTTAATGATCTACAGAAAAAGTTGTTTGTACTGCAACAATAAAAAAATACCTAAATAAAAATATAATTATTCAGCGGTCTTTTATCATATCTTCGGTAGTGTGAGCGGCCGGGCGGCCGGTGTGTCTGCAAATGTAAAATTTGCTCGACAGTAATGTTTGGGAGTTCGCCAATTTTTCTAATGCCTCAATGGGAAAATCGAACAGAGACGTACT
The DNA here is from genome assembly GCA_018250895.1 of Carterocephalus mandan. Lineage (NCBI taxonomy): Eukaryota > Metazoa > Arthropoda > Insecta > Lepidoptera > Hesperiidae > Carterocephalus > Carterocephalus mandan. The sequence goes on from DWTT01000594.1 coordinate 4,602, forward strand.
CCGATTAATACATCTGCATTTTGAAAACTTTTTTTACTATGTAAACTAATGCAGGTATTTCAATACTAAAGTGAGAATGATGCATTTTAGTGAAATTCTTTGCTAGAATTTTCTGCATTAGGTTTATCATTCTCGATTGTAGTAATTATAACTTACCTACCTAATTGCTCTATATAATTTCTAGCTTTGGTTTATTTTCCTCTATCTATCCTCCTCATATAAGTAGCCTGACTTGCTTGTAAAAACTTATTTTCCGAAAATGTTATTTATGCATTTCAAGTCCACCACAACCCTTTCTTTGTCCCACTGTTGGGCGCGGGTCTCCTCTCAGTATGGGAGGGATTAGGCCTTAGTCCACCATGCTGGCCAAGTGCGGATTGGCAGACTTCACTTGCCTTCGAGAACATTACGAGGAACTCACAGGCATGAAGTTTTCCTCACGATGTCCCCTTAACCGTTACCGCAAGTGACATTTAATTACATAAATCGCTTAGAAAATTGATGCGTGCCGCTTGGGCTTGAACCCGGACATTGGTTGACATTTCAAGTCCACCTCTGTACAAAATAGAATCAATCAGCTCAAAGATTTACGTAAGGGCTACGCATGGAGCGTTGGCGGTCAGTGTCAGTGGCACTCGCCAACCCATCCGCATTACTCCCACTGCCCTAGCGAGTCGGATGAAGTTCCCGCGTTTTTTAAAAAAGTATTTTTTTTTTCTTCTAATAATTTCGTGGTTTCGGTTTAAAGAGTTAATTTTTTCTTTTTTTTTAACATTTTTAGAATTCTTTTAAAAAGTATCAGTTATATTAGTTGAAGAGGGACCTTGTGAAACTGAGCAAGTGAATTGGCAGTGGATTGTTCATAAAAGGATTTATTTCGGGAGCCTATCAAGTGTAGCACCGGTGTTTCGCAATCCTGCCTATCGAATTGAACATTGCACCATGGAAGACGATTTTGTGAACACCGTTCTCAGTTTATACGTTAAGAAGGATTGGCGGACCATCTCGAACCGGTACCGAGAGTTCCCGGAGCGAAGTAGGCTGCTGTGGGTGTTCCCTACAGAGGACAATTTTGAGTTCCTGCGACGGTGCCTGCTGGAGGCCGGATGCAGGGACGTCCTGAGTATCGGCTGCGGTAGTGGGCTACTGGAGTGGATGATCAAAGAAGCTACAGGTAGGCATTTCTAATAACTCACATTGTGTTATGGATAATTAATTATACTTCAAAGTTCTAATTGTTAAAATTAAAACTAGTATGATGCAATTTGTGTGAATACGTATGCATTGTTTTAAACGTGGAAGACTTCATTAGTCTAGAACAAAACCTAGAAGTAGCATCGTAGATGGTAAACATGTCCTTATGATAATAATGCATCACCAACAGACATGGTTGGAGTTCCTGTTACAGGTTTGTCTTGGATAGATTTCATAGACTGCATTAAGAATGCCTGCCAGTTTACTATTCACATAGCAAAAAACATAATTCACGACTAAATTTTCTTATATACTAAGTACAACTATTTTTTCAGGTTTCCAAGTTTCAGGAGTGGAAGTGGACGGCGCTTGGTGGCGGTGCAAGTACGCCCCGCCCAACTTTATTCCCCTCCTGCTCACTACACCCACGTTAGACAAGGACACCATAGCACTTCTGGAGAATGCCCACACCACAGCGTTGTTATTCTGCTACTTCAACAACGGCACCGCTTTCGAAAGATATTTAGAACATTTCTCAGGCAAATTGTTGGTAATTATAGGGCCGAAGGGGAAAGGGGTGCATACGGATCCTAAGCCTTTCGACATCGTTCCAGGCTGGACCCTCCACGCTCACCAGGAAGTCGGCAATAGCCAAGACTTTATTGCTGTCTATTTGAGAATTCAAAACGGTTTATTAAACGGTAAACATTAACTTTACTAGTTTATTTCACTACCTCCTAACTTTAGTTTATTTTTGTACGCTACCGAACCTACTACCAACATGTACTAATTGCTGGTCTCCGAGAATCATACGCAAGCATATCTAATCCAATGGGGATTTGCTTTGAAACTTAGTAAAAAGTCCGAGTAGTAAAATTTATTGTGCCATTAATCACAGGATAATATTGTTCCACCAATCCGCATTGGAGCAGCGTGGTGGAGTATGCTCTAGACCTCCCGCAGCAGTGTCTGTGGGGGAGACCCGTGCCCAGCAGTGGGACGCCTATAGGTCGCAGCGAATATTGTTCCCGAGTTGCATCCCCACAAAATAGAATTTTATAAGAGTATTTCAGGCCCAGGAATAAATAAATTAAAGTTATAATAAATGAAAGTTTGTAACAGTAATTGCTCTATTTTCCTAAATATTTTTTTAACAGTCTTTTCCGATATTTCTATACATATAAACAATAAATACATTTGATGCAAGTTTTAAACTATACCAACTATTATACATTTACAATAACATTAATTCCTAGCAATAATTCAATTCAATTTTTCATTAATTCAATATTTTTAACATTGATTTTGTTAGTTGATGCTCTCACTGACGTGTTCATCATAGGGTCTTTCTTGCCCTGCAGGTAGCTGGGGAAGTCTCCGGAACCGTTGTCCTGCGGCACTAGGTCCAAGCCTTCCTTCTGGTTAATAATAGGCACTTCTGTAACTATCCGATTCATTTCGCTCACAGGAACCTCCACACAGTCCACACCCATACTGTTCGAGGAGGGCTCGCTGTCTAAGAAGTGGAAGTCATTGTGCATGAGGTACAACGATTCCAGAGGAAAGTTCATATCAAAACGCGGAAGAAGTTTATTGTCATCGGAATTGTCATCGATCTCTATCACGTCGCTTTGCTGGTCCGACACCTCCGGCAGAACCACTCCGGAGAGATCCAAATGCGGCGAGTATTGCTCCGGGATTATGTTGTCTATCAAGTACTGGTCGATTATTGGCGGATTAGCGGCGGAGTTGTTTAGCGCCATGTTGTAGAACGAGTCGGATTTCACTTCGTTTTTGATCTCGCTCATGTTCTTGTGTATGTCTTCCAGCGGAGGCGAGGCCTTGTACTCGCGGCTGATCGCCTGATTGGTCATCAGATTGGCGTTGCACATTCTCTCCAAGCTCGGCGACTGCGTATTTTGCTTGATAGTCGCCTCGAGTTTAATGTAGCTGGGGTCGTTCGTCTGTATTTTGTCTGTCGGCGGAAGCATCGTCATTGTATTGACGCTCATCTGCTGGTTGAAGGAGAATATTTGAGGACTGTTGTTCATTACGCTGTCCACGGACGTCGTTGCCGAGTCTCCTAGCATGTTCTCTTGAGGATAAGGTATTATGTCACTCGGAGATTCACTCAGCGTCGGCTCCGGCTGCATCTGCATGAACTGTGTCGTAATTAAATTGTTGAAAGTCACCGGACTCCCAAGTCCATATCTCTCGTTGTCTTCCAGTCTCTTGAACGCCATTTTCTGTTGTGAATGGAACATGTTGATCTGATCTGGACCCTTTAGCACCAGGTTGCTTTTTACTGATATCTTGGGCTTCTTCCTCGGCGTTCCATCGGGTTCGTTGGATATGTTAACAGGGGAGTGGCTCGAGGAGGGAACGGGCAAAATTTGCGTAGGCGTTATAATGGGACCTGTGACTTTAGTCATGGGCAGACATATCTTGTCCACCGCTTTCAGCATGACGTTGTTGCGCAGCGAGATCTGCGGCCCGGATGGCAAGCGGATTGGGAAGTTGCACATGATGCTGTTACTTATGTTGGAAGAATGGTTGGGCGCCAGTGAGTTGACATTATTGTTTTGTAAAAGATTCTGCTCCATGGACACCACGGGGTTCAGAAAGTGGAGGTTCGTCGGGGTCGTGTCGTAACTCATCTGCAGGGGCAGCTGCGGTGCGTATTGGTGTCGCTCCATCATGGTATCGTTGGAGCTTTCTGATATCACACAGTCAGAATTGGTATCTTCTTTACTCAAGTGCGTGACTAGAATCTCATTACTGAAGTCTGACTGCTGGGTGTCTGTCGATGGCGTTGTACAGTAACTCTTCGCATAATCAGATGGCATGCTCTCCGATAAACTGTCACAATCGTAGACTTCTATTGGTATGGTGTTAACTGTTTTTTGAATTGTTTCCCTAGCTTGATCGTGGGATACGCTATTGTCATCTTTTGGCTTTTCTGAAGCATCGCTTGGAATAGTCCAACTTGGTTTGTTCGCTTTTTTCGTCATTTCAATAAGCAGCGGTATGCCTTCTTTATCTGGATGTGTCGTTAGATGGACTACATATTTTTCTTTGCTTATAGATTTGAAGGAGCAAAATGGACAACAGAATATTTCAGACTTAACGGTGGGATGTTTAGAGATCATATGAGACGTAAATATTGTGGATTGTATGGCTGTGTATGGACAGTATTTGCATGAATAAAGGCCTTGTTGAGAGTGTTGCATCTTGTGGCGCCGCATTGAGTTGTGATCGGCCGAACGGTAGCTGCACTTGTCACATGTGTATGGTTTATCACCTGAAAACGAAACCTAGAATTAGAGCAGAAGTAAACCATTACATCTTGGGCTCTAGCTATCATTCACATGGTAATAAGACATTTAAACATCACCATTAAACTATTACTGACAAAGCAGGTAACTTATATCTTACACACAAAGTACAACAAAATCAAGTTCCCATAAACACAAAGATAATCATCACCTGTAACTCTACAGTCTACCCAGTAAAATATTTTTTTAAAAGCTCGAGCCTCTGTTATTTTCTACCTTTAATTATTTGACTGCCATAATGTCAGAGACAATTGAAAATTAATTCAGTCTTGTGCATATCCAAGCATTACCTGAATGTGATCTTAAATGCAGCTTCAGTTCCGATTTCCTCGCTGCAGTATATTCACATTGGCTGCACTTGAATGGCTTCACCTTATCATGTACAGCACTGACATGGGCTTTTAATCTCCTTCGATTTTGAAAATCCAATTTGCATACATGGCACTGCACTTCTTCTTTGCTTCGGTGGACTAATCGGTGCTTGGATAGCTGGTTTGCATTCTTAAATGACTTTGGACAGATAGAACCTAAAATTAGACGAACTCTTTACTACTACTACTACTAAGAAAAAATTTTTTTTTACATAAATACAATAAGAGATACAAATATGACATTCAGTATATTGATTAAAAAAGAAGTCAAACAAAATAAAACGATTTAAAATTAAGTGGTTACCAGATAGTAAATGGTTATTTGGTGCATCTCTACTAATTTGTTTACAATAAGAAATATTTCAATAAAAAGTAGTGCAAGATTGCCAACCAAATAATCATTGTTGATGTTTCTAGCTTAAATGGAGTCAAAATGTTAGGCATATACGAGTAAATATGGAATACAAAAGATCTTACATGGGTAAGCCCTGATGTGTCCATGACATTTCATATGAATGTTAAGTCTGTTCTTGGCAAACGTTTTGAATCCACATATCTCACATGTCGGCAACTCCATGTCCACGGCATGCACTTTCCACAGGTGAGTGTGTAGACTATCCACTCCGAGGCTGATCTGCCCACACTCCTGGCACTGAAGCTTTCCATTCATGTGACAATTTCGATGATATAGCAAATTTTTTTCTTCTTTAAATCGAAAGCAACAAGTCCCAATCGAACATGAATAAAGCTTCTCTAAGTCAATAGTTTTGTCCTTCTTCATGGGATATTTACAAGTATAAGTAAATAACCCAGCCTCAGATATCTGTGGCTGGGGATCGTGGTCCTTTATGCTTTGAGGAGATTTGTTGTCTTCCACTACTTGAGGAATAGAGGATATCAAGTCAGGTGGCACACTAGACATTTCAATGACACTACAAGATGTGTTTGAATTACCAGCCTCTGATACATTCACATACTGGGTGGAAACTTCATTTGTATACACAATATTTATACTTGCCTCCTGTATCACTTCTTTAGGATCAATCTGCTCAAAGTTTGGAGTGCTCATTTTATTCAACTCATCAACAGATATGAATGCAACTCCCTTTGGCAAAGACCCGCTGTTCCTAGATGCAATATCTGGTACTATTTCTATCACTTGCGGTATTTTTACATCGGACGTTTGCTGTTGTTGGGGTATCGAGAGAGAATCATTGCTTCTATTGACCTTTTTTAACTTAGCATTTTTTAGTGCTATTTGTACCAGACTTTTGATCATTTTTCTAACATCTTTTACACCCATTTTATGATGGTTTCGAAGGTGCGTTCGAAGGGTCTCCTCGGCATCGAACACGCTGGTGCAGCCGGGGCAGTTGATCTGGATGTTGTCCGCAAGGCCATTGCTCTTAGCCAAATCCGGATGGACAGTGAACAAGTGGAATTTTATGTCATCCTCGGCCATGGCCATGTAGGGGCAAGCTTCACATTTGAAAAATGGTGTAGATCCTACTGATTTTTCCTCGTACGACATGACTTTTTCCAGTATCGTGTGGTTCGATTCAACATCCACAAGATTCGGGGTGCTAGGTGCACGCGTTGAATTAACACTCATAATGAAACACGGGGAGGACATATTCGTAAATCAAGAGTTCATATTTAATATCTTCAATCGTGATACGATCACGCCCAGTATTACTATTGTAAGTAATAGAACAACACACTTTGAACACAGTTTATTACTACTACTTGGTACTATATTTTATTTAACAACAATCAAACAATTCAGGACCTTAATTTTCTTTTTACTAAAACAGAAATACGTTTTTTTTTTCAATTAATGTCATATTGACTTTGACACTATATATGACAGATTGACAGTGATAAACACAAACTAGATAAAGATACTACGTATGTGATAAATTCACAACGATCTGTTGTAACCATAGAGGAATAACCTTTATACCTCTGTGATTGTAACTCTTAAGTAATTTCATGTCAAGTACTACCTGATTTTTGGGAACCAACTATGTGACAATCTCATCTGACACATTCATTGTTATTATCTTTTATAGTTGCACATACTTGGAAAAATCAATTGTGAGCAAAATCATTAAAACAATAATTAAACTTACAACACAAACACTTTGAACATTTTTCGAATCATTGTTGGGTTGGTAATTTAATCATGTCATCAGAATGACTTATTTAAATACCAGTATTATCATTATTTATCACCTCGTTGCTCGGTAGATGTTCTGTTTGTGCTTTATAACTGTGCTGCATTTTGCTTCCGAAAAATTCAAGATAAAGCAGTTTTTTTGGTTTATGAATGAATTTAGCTACGCTGTCAATAAAATTAACGTCACTATGAATCGCCTCGTTACGGCATGTCCTCCTTTTACTTAACTTTCGTTTTTGACAATTGACATTTATTTTTCGTTTTTTGCAACGATCGTGTATATATCTCTATGGTTTTTTGTGTCGTGTCGTGTCTGTCATTGTATTGTCAATTCAATTGTCATGTTTTTGTAAAGTAGAACGTGAAGTTTTCTGATTGGCACGTTATTTGCAGGGGTTTAACCGGATAATTCGTTTTCCACAGAACTAATTAATTAATAAAAATGAGTGTAAGTTCTAAAAGCATAATTATTATAAAAACATGGTTTAGTTTACGGCAGTTCACTAACTTTGCATTTATTTCCAGTTGGAGATAGAGTCAATGGTGCGCTACGCGTCACCAATCAACCCGGCGATATTCCCGCACTTGACCTTTTTGCTGCTGGGCATCGCAATCTTCTTCACGGCGTGGTTCTTTGTTTATGAAGTTACAAGTGTTTCTTCTTCCAAAGATATTTTCAAGGAACTGGCGCTGTCTCTAGTGGCCTCTATATTTTCCGGTTTTGGTATCATTTTCTTATTGTTATGGGTAGGAATATTCGTGTGAGATTAAGTTAGTAAGATAGAAAGTTAATTTACCATTCTATGAGGAATCTTTTGCAAACCGGTTGGCTGTTGAATGAATGAATTTAATGTGTAAGAATAGAAATAATAAACTTTTATCCACAATACATTTTTTGTACTGAATCACTTGAGTAACTAGTAAATATGGCTGCAGTAATGGGACACCTGTTTCCAGTGATCCAAAAGATATACTGTTAGTTTGCAATTTGCAATGAGATACTTGATTCTAAAGTGAAATGTAATTATTGTTTGATGAAACATTTTTTTCTAAAATTAGTAATCCATAATATGCTGTTGTGTTGAGTAACCCCAGGGTAGGTTTTGGGAATCCACCTAGCGTTTCTATTAAAGTTAGAGTTTGGCCACGAGTAACTCCTCATCCTCGTAATGTGTAATTCCTCATGGCCAAACCAAACTAGTTTCGCTATGAGGAATAGATTCTCAATTTGACCATTAGTGTTAGTAATTATTTTTGGAAATATATTGCAAGGTCAATGAAAAATAAATAATACGAGTACAACCATGGCAATATTTTGTTGAAGCAAAATTTATGGCATGTAAGCCGAAGGCTTGGCTGGGCTTCCACCCAGTTTAGCCTAAAACCCAGTTTGCGACTTCTGTTATGAGTGATTTCAGGGTAGTTGTAGAGGATATGAATGGGTGATTCCTCCACCTCATTACTGAACCTACAGGCGCCACTCACTGTTGGCTTTTCCTACTGTATGTAAGTGTTACCTATATACATGGGACCTGAATATAACTGGTGAAAAGTGGGTGTACATACACCTCTGTCTGTCTACCCCTTTAGAGAAATCCTGTATTTCTTGTGATGATATTTCTGGATTTGTGCCTGGTGTAAGGCAAGCTCACAGTGTGCACAAAGTGGGTGCACTACACCACTGCCACCCCTTCTGGGAATTACAAGCATGATGTTATGTTATGAACCACAAAAGTTCAATCCAGGAAAAGAAGGAAAGGAGATTTCTTTCATGTTTCATGGTTCAACCTTATCATCACAACAAATCCTGAAGAAATTAATTACATTAAGCAGTATAAAAGACATTTTATTGTAGCATTTTTAATAATAATTTTATACACACAATAACAACAACTGTACACAGTAACTATACATAATAAATCTCTTTTTTTAATAAATAGTAACAGTATTATTGCTTAACTATGAGTGAGTCCATGATCAAATTAAATAGACCCTAATCATTATTTGCAGAGTTTATAATATAAAATATTTGAAAATAATATTTACATTCATCACACACAATAGTCTTAAAAGTAACATGTAGATTTATATTATGTAAAAAACATAGCAGTAAGATAATTATCTCCAATGGTTAAACTGTTGTTTGTTCACAAATTCTGGACTGAATGGTATTGCGTTGAAGTTGAAGTTGTTCTGACTGTGAGATACTGAGTCACCCTGTGGAAATTAAAGGTAAATTTAATACCAAAATGTAAAATTAATTGAGATAAACATCGTCATCAGCCTTTAGAGGTCCACTGGACATAGGCCTCTCCTAAACGATGCCTCACCGACCGGTCCTGTGCCTTCTGAATCAAAAAAGAGCACAGGTCACCCGACGACAAGGTGGACGGACGAAGAAAGCAGCGGGAAACCGCTGCATTCAGAGATAAACATAATGGTATGAAAATATATGTACTTATTTAAATAGTTGGATACAAATAAACAACAGCAAATACACATGTATACTCGTACATAATAACGTATACTTTGTGTAGACACATTACATAATATACGTATTAAAGCCAACAGAAATATTTCTGATCATAAATATCTATTCACCGCCACCATTGACCCTCCAAACTGTTTATCTGATAGTCACTATTACAGTGAGAGACATATCTACCTGAGGGTTCATAAAATCCGTCATGGAGTCTGTGTCAGCCGGAGGAAGGTAGTTGGCCCGGAACTGCGGCAGGTCCTCGATGCCGATCAGGTCGGAGTCATCCGATGCCTCACTGTAGTATTTAAACATGTTGGTATAGGTTTGTTAGGTATTGCAAAAGTTTAGGGAATTTCAGGATATTCCCAACACTTACCTACAACTGATGTCTGCGTGGCGTGGTAGTGAGTAAACGGAACCATGAATACTGAAGTGAAGTGGAGTGTAATCCCGGCCGGGGCAGTGTTTATTTTTTTTTCGCTGCGACCCATAGACGTCCCACTGTTGGGCACGGGTCTCCTCTCAGAATGGGAGGGATTAGGCCTTAGTCC
>DWTT01000595.1:0-14711 GCA_018250895.1 Carterocephalus mandan
ATGCAAAAATTATTTCGATCCATCATTCCGTTGAGAATTACAAGAAGGACAAACCAACAAATCAAAAAACACACTTGGTATGAACCGATTTTTAAATCATATTACGATTATAGTTAGAAGGCTTATCCGATGTAGGTACTAATGATTTAATTAGCACACAGGTTTCACATAAACTGAAACTGCGTGATTGCGTGTAACGCAATTTATGTTAAAAACAATAGAATGATCTTGAATCTCCCCATACATTGCATGAGATATTATTTTAGTAAATAAAATTCAATTAAGTGAAATTGTGAAGTTTCTTAAGAGAAATTGGAGCGAAGCCGGCTTGAACGTGCTGTTATGTTCATTGTAATCTCGAAGAAAATTATTGTATTGTAGACTAATTTTAGGGTATTGGAATCAATTGTGCATTCAATTGCACTTTCCAAATCAGTTGCGCAACGAGGGGATATATAATAGAAATGTGTCCAAAATATTGTTAAATCCATTAGAATAATTCTAGCTTATGCTGCAATTAATATAATAAGTAATAATAGATATATATGCTAAATAATAATGTTAATAGCATTTTTAAAATAATGTGTATGTTATCTCTTTAAAAAAAGGTAAGATAATACATAGATACTTACTACTAACAAAAAACCGCATAGATATACTATTTATCATAGGTAACTTGACGAAGTTGTGAGCTTATTTGTAACATTTAACAATTTTTGATATTATTATTTTGACTTTATTATTATTTTGTGACATTATTTTACTAAAACCAATTTAATAAGACATAAATAATATAGTTCACTCGTTAATACATTCGGTTCTTCATGTCTGTTCACGCCTGTCTGTATCCTGAACAGTCGATTCCCATACTTAGCAAAGCAAACTTTTCATCGTGAATTTTTTATGTGGATCTCACGGGGACCGGATAATCTAGATAGAGCCAGACGGTGCGAATGGGTGGGATAGTTTAGTGTCCCTAATTATGTAAATTCAATGGGCTGTTCGATACGAAGACGGAAACTCCATTACAGCACTATGTGAACATCCCATTGCGGGCTGGCTCAATGAATCTATTCGAGTAATGGGAAGGCTAGTCTGGGATAGGTGCAATGCAATTCCGTGCACTGTAATCAATATGTTTTAACTATCGTACTTCAAATCCTTCGATTACGGAAACGGTAGAGAAATGCAACACGTAATGTTCTGTTTGATGTGTAGCAACTTGTTTTAATTATGTAGCGATTAGGTATGTATCTAGTTATTTGTAAAGACAGTGAAAAGAGGTCTATATAAAAATCCTTTAGTACCTACTCATAATTTTTTTTTCTAAAATAATTAACGTAAAAAATCACAATTTTGCGTGCGTGTAACCCATATGGCGTCTCTTTTCTCAATATGAGAGGTATGGGAGGAGCATAATAAAATTGTAAGAATATTATTATAGGTTTCCTTGGTTGTGCACTATGATGTCCATTGAAATTCTGTAAATGTCATTTGTGATGGAATTTTTATAAATTAGGTATTGATTGATTTTACTGAGAATGTTATTTTTCTTTGCATTATTGTGTTATGGTGTTTACCAACCGTATTAAGGTCGGGAAGTCTCCTAGTGCTAATACAAGTGTATAATCGTCCGTTATTAGATCCTTTATAGAAACGACATATTTATCTAATTACATAAATGTTTTAAAGGCGCCTGTCGTAGAAAAAACAAAGAAACGGTTTAATAATATTAAGTCATAAAAAGTGTATATACAGTTCAGTACAAGCAGTACCTATTATTAATTAATTATACATACAATGAGGCACAAGTTAAGGCGCTGTGCTGTTTTTTGTGACAAAAAATCCTTTGCTCGTTAAGCTTAGAATTAATAAGTATGGATAAACTGACACTCAATTGATGAGTAGGTAACAGACATTTTATAGAGACGACGAACAAATAGATGTACGAGTTAGACAGATTTAGCAAGTTCAAGCAGCTAAAAACAGGCTATGACGATCCTAGAACTGACGGGGAAGAAATGTCCCCTAATAGACAAGACGCGCGACAGGCCCAATGACTTGAAGATGATGACTTGCTGGGCTTAATAGGTGAGAAGTATAGTCCTACAGTTTAAAGGCTGATAGAGGGATCAATTAAAAAGAAGAAAATATTAATGAACTAAGCCATAGACTATTTGATTGTTTTATGTATGACACCTTTTTATATTTATAACATATATGTATATATTTTTTTAAATAAATATATATCATGGATATTCTCATACACGGCCGTCTGACCGCAATTTAGGCGCGAACCTGTACTATTTGTGTCATAGACTGATATACTTACATATATATTTTTAAATACATACTTAAATAAATAATAATAATATGAACATCCAGACACAGAACAAACACAAGTGTTTGTCACACGACTGTTTTTCCTGAGTGGGATTCGAACTCACGACCCCTAGCATAACAGGCAGGGTTACTACCGATTGCACCAACGGGCCCGTCATTTGTTAATTTAGCGTCCTTTCGTATGCTTCTGCTAATAGTATCGTCAATTCTATAACCTATGCCATATGAAAATTAGCAAATCAAAAACTACTTTTTGAAAAGCATTTTGCGTAAAAAAATAACTAATGTCTTAATTTTCACCAAGACAACGCTCAATATATGACGTTATTAATCAGGTAAGGAGAATTAACCACAGTATGAGAGACGATCAAAATACTCATTACATCATAACGGGATCACAGGTGATAATCAGATATACCTACCTATTATTTTTTATTGTCTGATAAAATTATACGTTTGTAATGGTAGATTTATGCATTTTATGTCCAAACGCTTTTTATGGTGTCAATAATGACACGTAGTCTTGTTGAAGGACACTGTAATTGATGTTTCATTAATGGCTATAGATAGCATAGGCATAGAATTATATTTTATGAATGTCTATCCTGCAGATCTTACATTAATGTGTTGTATAACCGACTCTTATTAGTAAATATATTAATTGGAAGGTTTGTATTTGTTTGAAACGTCTTTACGACTGAGCATTTTACCAAAATACACAAAATCTTTCTCTAAACATTATTTCAATTTTATAATAAAGGGGACGACCGCACCTTGATGACTGTCCAGACGGACATAGAGAGAGGCAATATTTAGAATAAAAACACACTTTTGAGTTCTATCTTATTATAATGTCTCTCAATCGAAATTATGATAAAAATATTAAAAAGTTCAGATTTATAATAGTATTAACATCCATATGACTAGTTATTGGTATTGACCTTCTCTATTGATAATCACAGATCACAAGCGACCGAGATTATACTACGGAACAAAATCTTTCTTTTGACTGGAGAGAGTAGAGATCTCCTTTAACACTTCTTTAGATCTATGAAGGTAGGTCAATGTCACAATTTAATTGCTTCCGAAGAGTCATCTTGTATTTGCAAATTGCTATGATTGGATTAAGATAAAATCGTAATAGAATTGAAAGATACGCATCTCAATATTTCAGTCACATGTCGATGTACAGATTTGCATTTATTTATTTCAAATTCGATTAAGATTAACATAAACATTACTTATTTACAACTTCAAAATGTTCTTCTGGTGGAGAAAACAGTTGTTTGAAATAAACATTAGGTAATAAATATTGATAATCAGCTTCGACACTTCGTAAATCCTGGATTATCTTGCTGCACTTGTTGAATAAATCAATTTACTAAAACGCTGATATAATCCGTAAAATTGATCACTATCGTATCCTCCTATAAGCCATTGTATGTCTTGTAAAAAGGAAGTAAGGGTGGTTTACACTCAACCACTTTTCAGGTGAGATTCTTAGATAGGAGTAATCTAATAACTTTGTTGTTACCATGTAAATCGCTCGAGGTGTCATCGAACAACTCTCTCCGAGTACAATACAGTGAAGTTTATATATAGAAAGCGTTCTACGTCTTATCAATTTATGTTTTTTCAAAGGTAATAAAATAACAGTGTTTATTCAATAGCATTGACTTTAGAAATAGAAAAACTGGATACGAATACGTTAGGAAGATTTTTATTGAAATTTCTGGAACAACTTAGAGTTACGGCTGACTCTGAACAATGGACGTTGGGTGTTTAGTTTTTTTAACGAAGTACGTAAACATTTATATCTTGATTTGAAAAGATTTCCAGATTTATTAATTAAATAAAAACACGATTTTATGATTGCAATGATCGCAGAATTAGTCTAAACTGTGTACCTACTATGAAAGTGAGAGACGTGCTAAAATATCTTGAACAAAATTTATTATTACAGCCCAACAGTGTTTTTTTTTTAAATTATTCATAAATTCCGTTGTTTTCACAAATTTCTATCCACCACTACAGCCCTTTGTTGAGCTCTATCTCCTCATATAATAAGTTACACTGAAAGAAAGAACGAAAAACTTTGTTCACATTCAACTAGCTTAAGCACACAACAAATTAAAAATAAACAAAGAAAGAAAATTTAAAAAGGACAACAAAACTGAAATTTACTGTAGGTATTAAATTGCGTAGTGTAATACAATACACAACTAATCTGTCTTCGTCAGTCTTCGTGTAGTTCCATGTTCACTTTATCGACAACTTGTTCCTACATCGACACTAAATCTCGTGGTTCGCGTGCAGGAGCGCCGTTACACAGATCTAACACGTTACACTGAAAGTAAACTAATCTATCTTACGTTACCTTCTTTCTCCTATGTCTGGTTTTGGAGTTTCTTAAATGTAATAAAACCCAAGAAAATTGTTAAAACATGGAAAGTGCTCTTAACAAAAGACGTTTTAAGCAGAGTTATAATTAAAATATCAAAAAACCAGCAAGACTAAAAAGTTAAAAATAACACTAATTCGTTTATCCCTCGCACAGTTACAGCTGAGCAGTTGAGTTACAGTTGGTCGAGAGCATAATCCACCAAGCTGCTCCAATGCGGATAGATTCGTTTATTCATGGTATATTTTCGGTTAAAAATGAGAAAAAAATTGTACTTAATCAAATGCAATTTCCGTACAAAACTTTCTTGTCACCTGCTGTAACGGCGAAGGATATTATTGCGAGGAAACCTGCATGATTATCTCAAAGGCATGTGAAGTCAGCCTCTCATTCGCAGTGCTCAATAGAAAAATGAAAGAGTTTTGATGATGTCGATAAAATGAATTCTATTGGAAATAATAAGTATTCCATGCTCGCAGCTACCTAGCTGCTGTCCATACTAATTCCCTTGAGCTTATTGTTCCCCGTTCCGCTAATGGTGGCAACTCGACATGCAAGATTTACTCCTATCTTATCGGGATAGATTGTGCTTGGTTTTAATGAACACCCGTATCAGTACAGGCGTGATTTTAATCTAAAGACTTATAAGGCCATTTTATATTTCAAATAGGAATTTTGTTAGAAATTATGCTGTTCGCGCCCACTCTAATCGAAAATAAACTTCTTGTCGTAGCCTGTAGTTCGGGACGGCGATTTTGAGTCATCTGTGACGTTTTCTCTATGGCACCCGAGTATTTCGTCATAATTTTGCAAGCCATCTAGTTCTCTAAAAACTCAATTCTATTGTTCAAGATATTTTATAAATAAAACAAAACATACAGTTTTTATACAAAGAAAAGAATTCTATCTTACGGGCATTCTTTCTTCAAATGATTGAAGAAAGAATACTATAAGTAGTGTATCCAATCTCCTTTCGTAAGGACTGAGAGTGACATTGGCACGTTTTTTTTTCTATTCATTTTGAAGATTGGATCGCCAAGGGTTTTCAATCATTTAAAAATGTCGGTCTCTAACTCGATCTACTCTATATATTTAAAAAAAAAATAATACAAGTAGGTTTAAAGGTTTCATTTTAAAACATAGAAAACATATTAAGTATTATTTTAAGAATTATATTGCCACTTTTATCATCCAAGTTAAATTAAAATTGTATTAACTTATTCTTCCTACGTACTACATATCTACTACAGTAAGTAAATTATGCCAAGCAAAAATTTCTCACGAAGAAAGCTGTTAATAATACGACTTGCTTCATATTGCGATATAATATTCACTTTAGTTGAAATTAATGTACTGAGACATAAATTACCTACCTCAAATGTCATGTTCTCCATTGTTGGGGTTATAAATGATGCTATTGAGAAAGAAAATATAATATCGCGTTTGGTTGCGGGCGTGTGCGGCGTAGCGGTAATGTACTTGCCTGGAGGACTGTAGTGTTAATGTAAACTACACTACTTATAGTGATATTAAGAAAGATATGCATGTTGATAATCCTACTAATAATATTAATGTGAAAGTGTAAATAATCCTAAAATGTTTATGAATTTGTGAGAACATTGCGTGATTAATAAACAATTAAGTTTAGTAAAAGAACACGACGAGAAACTCAGTAGTTACTCTTTTCTAAATTTACAATTTAATAATTTTGTACAGGTAGGTACTATAATATTGAACTTATGTAAAGTTGAGCTGGACATACTTCGCACCAAGGGTTTCTATCGTACACATAAACACACATACAAAATGATCAGCGAGGGGAGGTATGTTCTTCTTGTTTGTCCCAAGCCCGCAGTTGCTCACTATTGGTAATATTCAAAGATTATACCTAGGTAATTAGTTATTACACTTACTTTACACGGTACATCTCTACTGAATAAGATTCAATTCATCAAACTAACAAACAAACCAGCTTATTTGCATTATAAGATTAACGATGTGTACCTAAGTAGGTACTTACTTGTGTAATTAATTTAACAAACTAATTTCGCGTATTTGCAATGCGCGAAATTAGCTATTTGTGTGATAATGGCTTGAATGATATTTTAGAGTTTTGACTCAGTAAAGCTTATATTTTAATTAAATGACTCATTTGCATATAATAGAAATGGACCTAAGTAAGTCGGTAGGTACCATGTTCCATATAAAAGTTTATGCGGCATTTGATGATAGGTACATGGTGTGACCATCTATTAAAAAGGTTGTGATTGACTCTGTGCCACGGTCAGTTTAGACATAGCTGGGACAGATAACTATTTAACATGCGTAAAATTTTAGTATATAAACCGTTAAAGCCAGGATAAACCGGTGTTCATCGCGGTCGCTCTGAAAACCAGCGGTTGTAGTTTTACAGCGGCCGGAACTGCAATTCCACAATAATATAGTTTTATTGTAAGGTTTTCTTTATTTTATTTTAACTGTAGTGTTTTACGAAATAAATATTATATTATATTCTATTGTAATAAAAATCATAATAAATAATACATTAATGTTTTTCTCATTAATTTTAAATTACAACAAAGTCAGTGTATAATTGAACTTGTTTATCTTAGAATGAAACAAGTGAATATAATGTATTCACATTTTCGTCCAGTCATCTTAAGTAATGACGTCACTATGCAAAACGGAGGCAACTGCCCGTACCGTAGTACCTATCTATGGTATTCGGAATTTGCTTATGGAAATCGTTTACTTCACGCTAGACGGACCACATACAAAGAGGGTAAGTGCTTACGCGTGTCATTGTCTTCATTTGTATGGAAACCACGAATGTGCGCGGGCCAGGCGTGCATTTCCTGGTATATACGGAACCTCTCGTACTCAGGTATAGGCCATTGTGGATAGCTACTAACAAAAATAAGTAACTGCATTCAAATATTTTTGAAAAACCACCTGCTTGAGCTGGGAATGGAACGTCGAACGAAAAGGGTCATTCACAAGGGATAAGGATCAATTTATTTCAAACAGTGTAATAAGTACTTTTTCTGCCAAATCCGCTCATTTAAAGCTACATATTTATTAAGAAAAAATAAAGTGATTTGTCAATTTTTGATCTTCTATACTAGATGATGATGAATTTTTTAATAAAATATTTGGAAACATTTTGTCTTTGTTTGTGCTAGTAAACTGGTCGCTTTTTGCTTTAGACAGTAGGTACATTTCTAGTGTGAGCGGAAGTAAGTTTTCATGCCCAATTATAACATTAATGCAAGAGCGAAACTTTATATGAAAACATAAAGTAATCTCAGGTAGGGCAGACTCTGATTATGTCGTAAACTGTAAGACCGGATGCAGATTGATCATCATCGTCAGAAAAGCCAATTAAAGCTGTAATTATGAACGGGGAATCTTCTTTTCTTCCTGACTTGCTATTGTAATAAAATGTAAACTAGTTTTATCTTATCGACATACAAAGTCATCGAAACTATATAACTAACTTAGACTCTCATTTTTTTACTTGTACTAGGAGTACAACATTTCAACTTTATGTCCAGGTCCTGCACTTATTTATAAAACGAATCAGATAAACTCTAAAGGTTACATTGTTCTCTCTTAAGCATCTATGTGTCTGGACCAAGTCGTATTTTTATAAATCTTCAATGTTTTTAAAAAGCGGTTGCCCGCGAATTTACTCGTTTTAAATAATAATAATAATCTAGGTTTAAATTGAATTGGGCCAGTACTTCCAGAGTTTAACGGAAGTCTACGATTTAGTGGAAATATATTTGCCACATTTATCTAAGTAAAAGTATTTATTTATTTTTTCTCTCTTCTCGTTAAAAGTTTATTACGCCTGCCTTAACTTTTTCTATGTCACCAAGAGTTGACTGGTAGGAAATGCTTTTGCAATAAAGGTTTAATAAATAAATAAAAAATTAACAAATTATGACATAATGATATTTTAGCTAAAAAGTCATGTCTTTAAAACCGTTAAATACCTACTGTTTTACAAAAGGTACGTTTCTATGACATAACCTGGCAATTTAAAAATCTATCTGAGCCGTAAAATCAATTTATGAATGGAGTATGGTAAAAGCGTAACTGACTAGTCGTCTAACAAGAATTTGTATCAAAAAGATGAACGCGATATGATACGCGTGCTTTTTGCGAGAAATTTTCTGACTTCTATTTAATTTAAAGTGACGACAATACAAACGAAAATCGGTAAAACTGAAATTTAATTTCAATTGTTAACTGTCAATAGCGATATTAAAGTTTTTTTGTGCTTTAATGATAATTATGTAACATATTGACGCTAGACGCATATAATATCGATTATTTAAAATAAGTATAACATGTGTCATTTGACATACATTACAATTTGCAATAAAGTGCAAGTTATTACATAAAGCGTCCATATAAATGCTAATAACTTTTTTCTAGTGACAGACCTTGAACAAGAAGCATTAGGGTCTAGTTCAAAGTAACAGACTGATCACATATTTGAAACTTTGGAACGGCACACTACTGCTTTTGTTTTTAAAGACCCTAATGCTTCTTGTTCAAGGTCTGTCACTAGAAAAAAGTTATTAGCATTTATATGGACGCTTTATGTAATAACTTGCACTTTATTGCAAATTGTAATAAAACAATGAGTAGGTACTTACCCGGTAAAAATGGGTGTGACAGTTCTTGATAGGATCTTCCACCGTTATTATCTTTGTATATAATGTCCTGATTATTATTATTGCCCACTGTAAAAGTAAATATAATCCATCATGAGATCCGTTTTTAACTAGTAGGTACAACAGGATTAAGTTTGACAAATTGGCTTAACCGATGGTTTTTCTACTAATCTCCCTAGATGAATGGGTATAACTGGCCCATTGTACGTCTTACAAATTCGTTCAATCAATATTTCACGGCCAAAACAAATAGCAAGTAACTGTTTACCATCATTAGCTTTGCAAAAAGCAAAAATCGTTTGTTGACCCCGAGTGAGGTGATTATTTATCAAGCGCTCCCAATATGCGCGGGCGCAGTTCTAGCCTACAGCACTATTAAGTATTCTGTGCCTACAGACACCGTACAGAAGGTACATGCATTGTGTACTGAGGTCATAAATGCATCGGCAAGAATTATGCCTATATTATTTTTTATAACTGAAATATAATTGTAAAAAAGCTACAAAAAGAAGACTATCATGGCAAGTGATTATTATTATTAACTTTATAGTTCTTTATTCTTCTTTTAGAGTTCTATATAATAGATAGGACTATTCTGCTATCCAGTTTATACGATTCATTGAAATGGCGAAGTCGTCAATTCGATATTAAGTCGAATAGAGGTTTAGAACAAACGTGATTTGTATTAAGCGATAAGTATTAATGGTTGACCATTGCCTTAACATTAATTGATATGTTATAATGAAATAAAAAAATTAATATAAATAAATCACCTGATTTTAAAATTTACACTAATATGCTAAATCAGCATTTTAGTGTAAATTAAAAATTACTAAAATGCTGATTTAGCATTTTAGGTTAAATTTTTAAATCAAGCAAATGTTCGAACTCGATAAACTTTCAATTAACAAACCTATTATTCACATAGCTATACTAACTAGCTTACTATTATAACGACGAGCCGAACGTGAGTTTAATAGCTTGTTCTTCCATAAACAGACAACAGCATAACTAGCCCATAAGACCAAAAGTCATAAGGAAATAATTCTCCGCATTACGGTAGTCGGCTTGGAAATCTGTTCAACAAGAATCAATTTCGGTTTCGTAATACAAATACCAGTCTGTGAAATTGATTGAATGAATTATCAAGAACTGTATGAATGGATTTTCCTTCGTATTCAATATAGCAAGCAGATGAGGGGCTAATATTTGATTGTCCTTGTCAAAGACCTTCAGGGGACTTGAGAGCATTCAACTTTGGGTTGGCCACTAACCCCTCCACCAATCCGCATTGGAGCAGCGTGGTGGAGTATGCTCTAGACGTCCCGCAGCTGTGTCTGTGGGGACGTCTATGGTTCGCAGCTATTCAAATTCATGAACAATGGTCATTATATGTCGGTAAATTGTGATGATAAAGTATTAGTATTAAAAATATTAGTTATTGATAATGTTCCTTACTTTTTTCAGGTAAACAACGCAAGAGTTTCCGAGAAACCTGCATTACTGACTCGCTGCTTTACTGACTACTGTATCAATAACCGCTGTATAAAAGGTAGGCGGAAAAAGTGTGTTCAAAGAAATGAAAGCGGTAATAAATACAGACCATTACATTACACGAGTCGCGCTAATTGACGAGTGTTTTGCTCATGGGGTTCCTGGCTAAGGGATAGATTCCTATAATCGGCCATCGGACACGTCTGGACAGAGCACTGAACCCCACTGTGTGGGATTCGTGGGGTGAGGGAACGGGGTAGCCATACCCAACCACCAAACATTCGTTCGGTACTAGCGGGTCGATTGTCACATTTGAAAAACATCTTTTACTTACACCATATTGAACAGAATTTATTAATACCTTCTGCTAACTGGACATACTATCTCAATCCTGTTCAAAGCAGAGTGTCAAAGTCTGTCATAGCTATCATGGTCGGCAGCGGATGTGTGGTGCTGTATGTTCATTTGCTATCTTATTTATATACATTAAAAAAAACTAAACTTACTGTGGTCCTTATAAAATAGTATGCATTATTTATGTGCACCACCCGCAATACTTACTTACTAACTTAGTTTTTTACTTACGTAATTGACTTATTGACTGACTTACTTATACAGGGAATTGTAATGTAAATTTTTTTTAACACGATGATTCTCGGGAAAATGTAACACATAATCTATGCAAGTGACATTGCTCAACTGCTTGTGCTATTGGTATGTAAACAAATGGAACACTGTCTAGTTTACATTGGCAGTCATGCAAATACGAATTAGTATGTGAAAAAAACTTGTTGCTCGTCTCAATTTACATGTTCATGTTTGCTTGACAGACATGCCCGTAGTACATGTAAAACTGACAGATAATCTAGCGTGTTAAATGTGTAGGTACACGAGTCCGGTATAAATTAACAAAATATAATCCGAATCTTTGTTATTACTACCATGTTGCACCACTGGATTGCTTTGGTTGTAAGTACAACTGGTTGGTTGTTACCAATATCTACCTACCTTACCTAATAGACTTAATATAAATGTAATTTAATTTAAGAAACACTAACAACAAATTGCGTTAGCTTTAATGTGTAAAACATAATTCTCTACCAATCCGCATTATGGTACCTACCATCCGTAGCAGCATGGTGTTGTATTCTCTAGACCTCCCGCAGCTGTGTTTGTGGGGACGTCTATGGTTCGCAGCTATTCTTTATGAACTATGGTCATTATAAGTCGGTAAATTGTAGACCCGTGCCCAGCAGTGGGACGTCAATGGGTCGCAGCTACCGGCTAGAAACATGATTAACATTTCGAAATACTCTTCAAATTATTTCTTCCTAAATCTATGAGGATTACCGACAGATATGAATGAATATCTACTCAGTTACTATGTAGATATGCGTACCTATATAATAATAGGTTCAGTCCTCTTCAAATTTATCTGATAGGCTTGCTAGATTGTTGTTCTCTTACTATTGTAGTTGATACTTAAGTTCTGTCAGTAAATTACCACTTAGTTCATTTCTTATAGAAATCCATTTCAAAATCCGCAATCGGACTTCGAACGGTAACTGGGTATGATTGGATGACGTCATCATCTGTTCAGCAAAACCAACCATCTATAACACGGTATTACACTAGCATATCGATTGTCGGTCAGTTAACCAGGGCTTGTACCAATTATACAATGATTGTAATCTCCTATCTCCGCTTAGATTAATTGGATCATTCAAAGATTCACGGTGCGTGCAAATAAGATTATGCTGCATGCATGGTATTTAAAGGAACTTGTCTTACAGATGACGAATTGGGTTTTAATTGACTGTAGCACCCATGTATCTACATGCATGCATACATCTATCTCATGCATAGAAGACTGGGAAGAGTCAGTGTTGGGCGTAGCGCTGGAACGCACCGGTGCGTTCTAAAAGTGATCCCGGAGCCCTCCTGTAGCGCCGAGGTAGGCCACCGAGCGCGTTTTAGTGGATGAGAGTCCCACATAACCCGGTGTCGCTCCCACGACGTCCGAGGTTTCCCACTCGTAAATCAAAAAAAGAAGTAAATCGGTAGTTCTTCTTATTGTAGTTCAAGTCTTTTCGCAAATTCGATCGTTTGCCCCCTCTTTCTCGTCAACAGTGACAGAAGTACCTTTCGAGGCATTATGACTGTCGAATTAATTGTTTACTTTCCGCTTTCTAGTTCCATATCAAATACGTACACGATATCTCGTGGCGATGTGCTTGTTTCTATAATTGTTTCCTTAAGTCTTAAGACAAATTGGAAATTATAGAAAGCGTCGACTTATTACGCAACAGAACTTTTATTTGCGAATGGTTACCAAGCGTCGCGTAGCTTGAGACATTATCATCCGATCCGCGTGTTAAGCCGCACCAGTTTCGGCCGGCCAATGGACGGGTGGCCACTATTAGCAAGAATTTTTGAGCGACAACTTGGCGGAGTGCCCTCTAGCTCGTCTTGGTTACAGAAGAGACCCGAGCTTACAGTACGACGATAATGGTTGCAGCCAAGATGGAATTAGAATACGTATTTGTGCTCGTTTATCTTTGTTGCAGCAGTATGTTCGAACATACTTAACAAGTGTCAGTTAGTGCGTAGCTCAAATCAGATTCCATTTATCAATGCTAACGCCATTAATTTACATGACTGAAATAAATGTAAACAATAAATAAGTACAACAATACATTAAATCAGGTAAGTTCGTTACAATCTCCTCTCTATTTGTATCTTTACCTATTATATCTTTCGCGCGCAATTCATCACATCGAGGTGCTCACGCGCATTCGCAGCGACTAATCAGCACTAATGTAAATGCTAGGCCATTAGAGAATACTAGATTACATCCAGCATTCCCTGCAAACCAACCGGTTTGATGGAATCGCACTCTTATTACGTAACACCAGTCGCCTCACTGACATAATTGAACTCAACAACACCATCTTAAACGTCTAACGTCCAGTAAAATCTATTGCCGACTCACTTTGTGCCGTTCAAGTCGACAAGAATAACTCCACCTTATTTTGTATAAGCACTGGGAACACGTAATCAACATACCTACGTGTCCGAATGAATTATAGATAATTCGCTCGAAACGGTATCAGTGTATTACCATAAAATACTTATTCGGATGCTGAGTATCAGACTAGGAAACATTCTGGATCACCTAAAGGACCCAATCATGCTAAGCCTTGTAATTATAGTCAGCGGTAAGATACCTGTAAACTTTCTTGCCTTTATTCATACGAAAATCATACTTTATATGCGAATTACAAATAAGAGCCCCTTTAACAGCCCTACGATTTGACGGAACACTGACGCTGGAAGTTCATTATTTTGTCATAGATAGGTACCGACTGTTATCTTGATAATAGCACCGGAACCCAAAACTGGAGCTTTAAGTCATTTTATTTTTGCCTCCGCTGGCCTCACGACCACAGTGAAATATTGAAACCAAAATTATCTAAGCGTATCAAAAAACTTGTAGGCACGGGTAGATAATAAAAAATATTTATTAATTAATTTAAGATACTCAGCAACGATGCCATAGGCTACTAAATGTAAATATTAAAATGTACAATCGTAATTAAATAGGCTTATAAGGAAATTATTAGCCTGAGGATCTGATAAGAGAAAAAGAACTTTCTTTTCTCAGACTATAAGTAGGTAATACGAAATAGTGGCGCCAAATATCTTGCGGTCAGTGTGTTGGGCTCAAACATTTTACGGGTCTCGTCGTATCCTTATATCGTGATAATTTAATCTGATCCGCCGTTATG
>DWTT01000596.1:0-14707 GCA_018250895.1 Carterocephalus mandan
GCTTCTCTTTTTAGCAAGTGTCAGTTTAGCGGGTGTAAGCGAGATAAATCAACAGGTATGAAGTAATAACAGATAACAAGAATTAATTGCAACACTAATTTGAGAGTCACCTTTGATGAAACATAATTTGTCAAATATGTATGATGCTGACATTTACTGCTTGTTAACGGTCATGGTATGAAATCGAGTAATATTACTTTAGTCTTGAAATAAAACTTTCTTGAAATAAGCTTATTTCTTTAAAGATCTATAAAACACAAACCTTGAAAATAAAAGGCATCTGTTTTGTTCTACGAAACCATAAATTTAATGTTACGTGTTGATGATAAATTAACATTAAATTAGTTTTTCTTTTTAATTGGTTTTTATTATCTTAATGTTCTTCCTACCTATTTGTAATCGTTATTTTATAATAATTAGGTTAATGTGGTGAATCAAATCAATTCAAATAAAACATTATCCCAATGTATTATTTCACTGCGTCTATTGAAACGTATCCGTAGAGGACCGGTAACGGATTGTCTATCTCACTTCATTTACATAGGAAGAAATGAGAAATGTATAATAACAGGTACTGTCACTACTGACAGTGGGGTCGGGCAGTAACAGGTACTGTCAGGCTGACTGTCGGTCGGGTGAGGCAGTAACAGGTACTGTCACTACTGTCAGGTACTGCGACGGTCCGGGAACATATTGTTCCGCGTAACAGTTATAACAGTTGATCCTTTAGTGACTGCAATATCGGAACGACCGCCATAACAGTTTGTTACTTGGGATAACAGGTATTTTGTTCTGCAGATAACAGTACGGAACAGGGACATTTAAATACGTGTTATTTTTACGTGTTCCGGTAAATACGCCTCACTCCTACCACAGAGTACATTTTCAGTATCACCATTCACAGATTTGTAAATGTAGTTGATTTCTTTGATTGATTTAAAACCAATCGGAATTATTTTAGAAGAAGCATACTTTCTATTCTATAATGCCTATCGATGTGCAAGGAACATTTGTATCTCAAAAGGTGAACAAGATACGCTGGATCCCCGAAGAATATGTGGAAACGAAGCACTTTTTCACCGGTAGTTGGGATGATGATAATAATTCGGTAAAAGTATGGACCTTTGAGAGCCCTGATGAAGAAGAAGATGTGGAATACCCTCGTCAGTTATCAGAGTACAAAGTGGATGGCGATGTGACTGAAATTAAGTTTACAGAGAAGAATACAGTGGCAGTATCGTCGTCAGATGGTAACGTCAGGTTATTGGAAGTGAGCGCCTACGATAAACAAACACCACTTAGAGAAATTCATTCTTGGAATAATTTGCATAATTTCGGGTAAGTCTTCAAATGAGAAGTCACTTTTCATGTTTTGTTGCAAAATTTGTTATATTTGCGAAAATGAAGTGTTTATCATGTCAACTTATAATTATTATTTCAGAAGATATAACAACAACCCACATATATCTCATTGTAGTGTAGATTGCATACTAACTGTATGTATAGCAGGTTGAAAATGTAATGTAATTCTCTACTATCTCTCTACTACTAATCTATCCATTAAAACCAGCTACTTTATAGTTATGAACATTTAAAAATATCTTAATCATACTTTTTATATCTCCTATCTATATTATGTATGAATCTTAATTCCAAAACCTTATTCGGAGCCTGTAGCAATTTGCCTGTGAAAAATGATACGATCTCTGCAATGTTATTTATTGATTTCAGTGCAGAACAATGTTCTTGCACAGCCCTAGACACAATGGAAACTGATATAGCCACTGTAGGAGAGGACGGCAACATCAACATACTGAACGGCCGGAGAGGAGACGTAGCACATACCATCGCTGGTGCTGACAGCTGCTCGCTGCACTCCATTTGCTTCTTTAAGCTAAATGAGGTAATTTATTTATTGCAGCGATTAAAAACAAGACAATGGTACTTTAATAATTCTTATAGTGCGCCATTGCTCTATCTAGTTAACACAATTAACTTACACTAGGTTCCTTGGGCTATAAGGTATAACCCTTAGTAATATATAAGTAGGAAAGTGTGTTTGCTGGTTTACCCTTCTCCTAAGCGGAATGATGGATCAAAGTGTTTTTTCGCCTTAAGATACTGTTTGGTTTGAAGAATGGCAAATACTATTTTAGCAAAAAGTGTATGTTGTATACTAGTGGCACTATATTATAAGCTTTTTTTGTTTATAAATCTTTTTGTGTTTTCCAGGTGATAACAGGAAACCTCAGAGGACATGTACAAATTTGGGATATCAGGTCACCAAACAATAAACCTTCAGCATCATTCCTGATGGCCGGCGATGAACTGGCAGCAACATGTATCGTCAACCACCCGACCCAACCCCACATTGTTTTAGCGGGAAGCGAATCAGGTGCCTTGGCTCTCTGGGACTTGCGGATGAACCAATATCCGACGTCTTTACTCAATGCTCATGCAGCAGGTGTCACGGAAATGCACTATCATCCGGAGAATCCTAATAAGCTGATAACGTGTTCCTTGTCAGGAGAGGTCTGGGATTGGAATATGGAGTCCTTGACTAAGAAGGCCTCAGAGAACTGGATGCCACTCGAAGATAAGAATCCTATGGCGGTAAATTCCCTAATGCCCACTTTACACAAGGCTATCAACACGATACATTGTGATAAGGGTAGGGTTCTGTGTGGAGCAGACAATGAAGCACTGTATTTGATTAAAAATCTTAAGTATTAAGTGAAATGAATCTGGCGTGAGAAACAGAGCAAACTAGCAACAATTATCAGTGAAGTGAATTTTAAATAAAAACTTACAGCTTTATGTACCATTATTGAAAACCTGCTATTAGTAGTACCACAGACTACACACTATAGGTAGAACAAAGAGAGCATGTTCATAAGGTTATTAAAAAATTGTACACCCTGATGCATGACTGATATGATATGTTGTAGGATAATCAGACAATTAGGATTGTAGCTAATATTCTAGTACGATAATTTGCATATGAACTAGCTAGCTGGCCTTTTGCTGTTGTCTGTGCAATTTTTAGTATAATTGCAAAAATCTGTTGCATTGTTGGTCTAGTGTACGGGTTACTTTCCTTGATCGGGCAAAATATTAATTTAACATTAAATTTTCAAGTGATTCTAACATGAAATTTTCAAATGATCCTAACATGAGATTTTCAAATGATCCTAACATGAGATTTTCAAATGATCCTAACATGAGATTTTCAAAATTGGGTATAGAACAGTCTGTGGAAATACAGGTGTGATATGTTATCCTGTTTATTATATTATTATATTATAATGCTACATCTATACAGTGCAGTACGAGTACTTATTTATTTTTGTATCTGAATACTGAATAAAAGTCTTGTTTAAATAATACACATTTATTTATTTTGAATTATAGAAGTAAATACACTTATGAAGTAAGTAACATTAAAAATATTTTTATCAATAATACACCAAGTCAGTCTTTGCTTGCCCTAGTCAATTGGTAAGACATTTAAGAAACTACTATAGTATTTACAAATTAAAAGTATTAAGAACCATAAAATTTTATGTTTGTGAGCTTAAAATACATTATAATTTGTTAGCATCAATACAGCCCAAGATTTGCTTAGGGTCAACTCACACTGTCAGCAAGGATACTGAAGAACTGATGCTTGCAACTACTTTGTACCCTTATTTTCCCTGATATTATATTAACTTACTCGTAGTTGGAAACCCCGGGTATTGAATATGTAGTAGTATTTTGTCTAGTGAGCTGACTCTTATGCGGGTTTCAATAAGTTTGATTTACTCAATAACCATAGATTAATTTCTCCTTGGGCGTGTAGTATACATTCAACTTCTCTAAGGCACCATATATAACCATAAAAGTTAAATTTTGCCAAATGGTAACTAATCCGAATACCAAATGTCAATGGCACCGCACACTTCACGTAAAATCGGAACAATAAAATTAATTTACAAATATCGGAACATTCAATCATATGGCTCAGCCTCGCGCGAACTGGAATAGTATTAAAATATCACTAATCTTGATGAATACAGATATTATAACATGAAAAATATTTGGCATCTCATTCACATATTTATACCACACTAAATGCGTTAACAATACATTAACACACGGTATATCGCATGCCTAACATTAAATATCAAACGTATCACTCGTTATTGTTCAAGAATAAACATTAGCACAGCACAACATGACTGAAGAGCCTGGGTTAAAGCGAGAGCTTTTCGCTTCTCGCTCTCACTTTAATCTAGGCTGAAGAATGTGTTCGACGCTTAAAACTAAGTATAATGCTTGGAGCACCGCCGAGCCAACTAGCGCTGCATTGCAACCTGGCCGAGTTAAGCGCATTAACTAGCCAAGGTTGGAAGTCCACCGTATCTCCCATCACATAACTGTTCCCTCGGGTATCCGCTTCCGGAGTAGTTCCTTCCTTCCCAGTTCTCAGAAATTGTATCCGAATCCGCCAAGTCTTCTGATATATCACCTCAAGTTTCGCCTGGACTTGTTGAACGCTACCCCCGGAATACTACTTCCGAAATGATCCGACCAGAAAGTCTTCTGAAACTGTATTCCGAAAAGGTCTCCACGATTTCCGCAAAAAGTAGTCCATGTCTTCTTCTTAAAGAGTATCCCACATGAAAGACATCCGTAAAAGTAGACCACGTCTTCCGGAATGGCACCCTCACGCCGCAGATACGTCATCTCAGGGATGGTTCCGCCGGTGCTGCGGGGGTTTCCTCTGGGAGGCCGCGAGCAGCGAGGCGGGCACCGTCCACAGCTGGTCGCACCAGCGCATGAGCGCCTCGGTGACGTGGCAGCTGTTGGCCGCGGTCGCCAGCTGCGTCTCCAGGCTGTCCGACGCCTTGATCAGTAGACTGGAAAGAAAACATTTTATCCGTTATTGAGGAAAGCCGACCCGTTGACAAGAGTCAAACGTTTTGAATCGACTGGTGGACATGTTTCTATGTCCGTCAATAGTCAAGAGCTCGCATTCTTTTTTTACAACCACAGAAATTAATCAAGATAAGACGACGGATATGACGCATAATTTTGATACAAACGATGCGTGTCACTTTTTTCGTCAGCCCTACCCAAGTCCTGCCTAGTATGTGACGTCACACTACAGTAATTAACGAGGTGAAACACTCGTTTTAGTTAATAAAATCTATCGATAACGTAACGTATCCAAAACGAAACGTAATGGAACAAATATCAACGCGCAACGACCGAACTTGCGAGATATTATTATCTTGTAATATATTGCAAGATTGTGTACGCCCTATCACCGTTCTATCTTGATTAATTTCTGTGGTTACAACGGTAACTAGTACCTAACTAAAGTGTAAATCTTCATATTTGTGGCGATACAAACATTGCTGCATTGAATAGATTGGTTTCTGCTCAGGCCAGAGTCTCTTCCAAACTCTTATAAGACAGCACGTTCAGCGTTCCGCCATGGTCGCTCTAAAACCATAAGTCTTCCCTTCTGTAAAGAATAAAAATCTTTTTTCTACGGCCTCACCTTGGCGGGAAAAGCGTGGGCGCGATGATCATGGCGACGTTGTGCGCGGACATCTTGTTGGTGTCTGCGCGCGCGGCGATCTCGCGCACCAGCCGCATCAGCTCGCGCAGGGTGGCGCGCTGCGCGGCCGGCAGCAGCAGCACCAGCAGGTTGAGCGCGCGCCCCTGCGCCGCGCCCGTCAGCGCTGCACGCAACGTTCATAACATTACATCGGAATCATAAATATATATACGAGCAAGTTACCGTGCTTACCCCACAGACACTGCTGAGGGAGGTCTAGAGCATACTTCACCACGCTGCTCCACTGCGGATTGGTGGAGGGGTTAGTGGTCAACCCAGTGTCGAACGTTCTCAAGCCACCCGAAGGTCTTCGATAAGGCTTAACGACTGTTTCCACCATTGAAAACAACCGGGACCGACGACTTTACGTGCCCATGAAATTTTGCCACTAGCGGTCACCCATCCACAAACCGACCGCTTCCGTCGTTGCTTAACTCTTTCGATCACATTGAATCGACTCGAGCCATTGGGCTATGGATGCTGACAGGCACCGATTAAGGTAGGTGTATGTATGTATATGTCCAGCAGTGGACTTTAAAAGGCTGATGGAATGATGGATAAATAGTGTTGGTATGTACCGAACGTGTGGTAGAAGAGGCGCATGAGCTCCTGCGTGAGCGGCGGCTGCGGCAGCGCGCGCAGCAGCCGCTTGAACACGGCGGCCAGGTCGTGGCCCGTGGCGCGCCGCAGCGCCGCCTCCACGCCCGCGCGCCCCGCGTACCACTGCCGCTCGATCAGCTGGCACAGCGCTTCGATCTAGAAACACCACGCGTCATTCATACTATTTATTCGTTACAAACCAAAGATCAATCTAATTTGCAGCAATCCGCGAACAAATTTGTATGATGGTGTATGTATACCTTCATGCACGCAGCTTATCCCTCCCTCCCACACAGGAAACTTTCACACGCGATTAATGAATACATACAAAATTCATACAAAGTCAATTGACTTTGCGATTTACCGTCGTGGAGGCTGCTTACCCTGAGGATGCCTTGTTTTGGGGCGAAACACGTGTTGGTGTATGTATTTGTTGAGTTGTGTTGAGTTACCCTGACTTGCTAATAATTACTAAATTGACTATTATTAACAACAACTAACAGGGCCAAGTATCAGTTGGTCACGGTTGAGTGCTGCATGTCCGTTTGCTATCTTAAATTTATAATCCCGATCCTCCTCACCTTGTGCTTGTTGCCGGGCACGCGCAGCAGGCCCTCGTCCATGGCGCGCGCGCGCAGCGCGGCGGACAGCGCGCGCAGCACGGCCGGCACGGAGCTCCACGTCTCCTCCCACAGCAACATGTCCTTGCGCAGCAGTGTCTCTAGCGACACGCCGAACACGGAACCCTCTGCAAACAAACAGTCAATGTTCTGGTTAGAAAGGATGTTGCCAATTAAACAGGAATTTGTTTTGCACACCCGCCATATTACTCGAGAAGTTTTTCGAGTTATGCGCATTTTAGGTCAGATCTAAACTTTGATGGCGGTCCGTATAACATGGCGCTAGATGCAAAGTTAAGAAGCCTGTGACAGCGGCCAATATGCAGCGAGCTAATGTTTATTTTATAGATATTATGCATTTCGTGCATTGCTTATACACTACATTACAGTCAACTAAGTCCAAATTTTAGAAGGAACAGGGACGTCGTAACTAGTAGATCAAAATATGTGATCTAACAACACATAATGGGTTGGTCAGACAACTTATTTGCCAATCTCTTCCCATAAAATTTAAGGGTAACTTTCAAATGCTTCCTGAAGTACCTGCCAAGACCAATAAAACTGTGGACTGACTGACAATTTGCTAATTATCACTCAATCACTAAAACAATGATCCTATTTACTTAAATAATATCATCGGAAAGGTATAACCTGACCTTGGAAAAAGTCGTTAATCGGTTTTTGATTGCACTTTCATAGTGAAATCTTGAACGTCTGAGAATGTCTAGCGTTGGTAGGATCATAGTGGTATCTAATCACCTAAGCGTATTTACTTTGTCATTACGTGATTAGTTGATTGAAGGCGATTAAGGAAAAATCTATGATCACGTTACACGTACACGTAAAGTGTTTAAGGAATCAAGATTTAATGATGATTGTATCAATAACAAATGTATTAAATATAAAATTTATCCTCGTTGTGCCGATATATGTCGCATTGTGACGCTTGCAAGAGGTAAAAAAGAAGCCAAACTAGCTGGTTTCTTGCGACTGGATCAAGTATCTACCATCAGTTTATTCTTGGACCGTCAAGTATCTACCATCAGTTTATTCTTGGACCGCTCCTGCTTGAGATCGGGCCAAACTGCGATGACCAGCTACCCTAACAGTGGATTTATGGAGGGAAGTTAAGTACCTTCCTTCCGTTTCTTCTTGGGCGGTTTTCGTTTGTGGAAGGGCAGCGAGTAGCGGTCGAAGAGCGCGGTGAGCTCGAGCCAGAGCAGCGGCTGCAGCTTCTTCAGCTGCGGCTCGCTCAGGCTCTCGATGTCCACCGTGCTGTCTTCTTCGGGCCATTCCTGGAACCGCTATTAGTTAGACCTGCTACCGTATTCTTAACTAAAGTTAAACGAGTCACTCTTTTTTGAATGATAAGCGGTTGAAATAAACATCCAGAAACAAATGTGAGCAACGCGAAAAATGTCTGATCTATTCGTATTGCTTCTGCAATTTTTTGCGAGAAGACGAGACGAGACCCTAAGATTGCTTTTGAGCTGCGACTATTCCATGTGCAGTTCTGTCGTCAGTTATGTGATGAATGACTCACCTCCTCGTGGTCGAGCATCTGGCGGTCGAGGTTGAACTTGTGCTCGAAGCTGAGCGGCTGCTGGCCGGCCGCCGCGCTCTTGGCGCGCGACACTGGCGCATGCTTGTTTCTGTTGCAACCGACAGTACTTCATTCAATACGATTTCACTAATAATGTAAGGTATGTTTAAGAATGGTTCAGTTGGCGAACACGGCCTTTCTTACAGTAATTTTGTGAATACACAGAACTACAGACAAGGCAATACATTGAGAGTAGAACTTCCATGAAGCCTCTTTTAAGCATGGGAACATTTTGAGGTCAAAAAACGATTTAGATCAATAAAAAGTCAATTCGATTTCGAGGATGTGGATGTGGATGATTACGTCTGTGTGGTCGTAAAACGGTACTCACACGAAAGGGTCGTTGTCCTTCAGAATGGATCCGTTGATGCGTTCCTTGCCGATGCGTGGGCCCTGCACGGTGCCATATCGCTGGTAGCCGAGCAACTCGATTCCTTCTGTAAGGGCCACATTTGGAGCGGTGAGTACAGTACAGAATTTTGTAAGAATACAAGAATTTCGCCTCTAGAGGCCTAGGATTAAATTCCAGGCTTTGACTTGTATAAAAATGGCTTAAGTATATCGTGAGGAAACCTACATCGCCTGACAGGTGACGCTTCTGATGCTTGAACCTGTGGTCCGATTTAAACTCCATGCTAGTGAGTACGACGACGATAATCCTACGATGTGAAATTATATTTTAGTTAATATAAAATAGCAAACGAACATGAAGCACCATCCATTCGCCCATGACAACTGCGACAAACTGAACAAGATTTGCTACCCTTGAGGACTAAGATGGCCGTCTCTAGAAAAGTGTATAATATGTTATTTTAATAATAAGATGTTATATTATGTTCGACTCTACGCCACTTACCAGTATTCGAAGCAATGTCAGCCCAATGCAAGTCATTAGGCTTGAACAGCTCGTGCACGGGGCGCGGGGGCGAGTGCGGGGAGTGCGGCGAGGGCGGAGAGTGGGCGGCGTCGGGCGAGCGCGGCGCGGGTGGCGAGTGGCGCGAGCGGGTGCCCGGCGCGGACGGCGTGCGCGCGAGCGGCGCGTGCGCACCCGCGGGGGGGAAACTGTCGCTGGAACGAGAGGGAATTATGCTACATTTGCACCGTTTGGACTCGCTCAGACTATTTGACGCGGAATTTTTGGATGTGCGTTTGACTAAGAAAACTGTTCTTTACATTTTTGGACCTTTCTGTCAGCTTGAAGAATTTATTCTGTAGAACTGCACTAGAGCTTTGGAATTGGAGGGAGATATCCCAAAAAATGTGCGACTTTGATCAACCAAATTACCAGGGTGGTAAGAGCTGGTAAGAGGTGCTCAACACTTACGCGAAGTCTGGTGGTGTGGCGGCGTCTGCCCACTCGGTGGGCGGACTGCCGGAGCCGCCGCTGGGCACCGAGTCCAGGGAGTCGGGGGTCGCGCTGCGGGACCTCGGTTCGCTGCCGCTTGAGTTCTGCAAGAAACAGACCTTTGAGCTTTGTTTGAAGGGAGACTCGGTTCTTGTCTATCTATACTAATATTATAAAGAGGAAACATTTGTTTGCAATGTTTTCACACAAAAACTACCGGACCGATTTCAAAAATTCTTTCACCATTAGAAAGCGTAATCTTCACTGAGTGACATAGGCTATATAATATTACTAGGTGTAAACGAAACTATTGTTAGGTATGTCTAATTCCACGCTGGCGAAACTGCGGGCGTCCACTAGTCCTTATATAAAAAGTCGTTATGGTAAGGTAGTCACAGACGCAAATAGACAGGCGAAACCTGAGGAAGAGCACTTCTTGTAACTTTCATTATGCAAACAATTCAAATATACAGAATGAATTCTTCAATGGAAGAAGCCTATAGAGTTCACCTGGGAGCGTGATTTCGATGATAAATAGCAGAAGATTCACCTGTACGGACAATAGCCTTGCTAAGCAAGTGATGTAAAGTGGACAGTTCAAGTTTATACGTAGTTTAGTTAGTAGTTTGTATCCAAACCAGAATTACCTAATAGAATAGAAAGAGTTAACGTTTCTTCGTGAACATTCTTAATGAGAAGCGAAATTGCCGCGGAAAGCAATGTTTAATTATAAACGGAGATAAAACAAAAAATTAATTGGATTTCTATTTCAATAATAACAACATGTTAATTTAAACGCACTCACTTTTTGCGCTAAAAAATTCAAACTAGATTTTCTCACCAACTTCACGACACGTGAAAGTAAATATAACATTTCTAAGACTCACTCGACTTCTGCCATTACACAACACGAAAAAAACTGAACTGGGAACTAAGGCCAGATAATTGTTTTGTTAACGTGTGTTTTTATCGGTGTAGAAAGGGTCATTATCATTTTCCGGGCGGCGCCGAGTGCGTACCATGTATGTAGCAGGTTGCAAGCTATGCTTCAAGCTAATGCGATTCTTACTGTTTGTCTGCACCTCTCTCCCCCAGGAGAGGTCGCTACCGATGAGGGTTTAAGAGGCGCGAGCCTAAAGCCACAACCGAGGTAGTGTTTAGTGGCACGGTTTAAGGCACGTTGGCTTAACCTCGTGAGTCCCACACACCCACCGTGATCGGGGCGCTGATTTGCATGAGAATTCACTACCTCCCCCATCTCTCGGAGGGTTGCCCTTTTTATTGTGTGGGCGCAAAAAAGAAGCTGTATAAGAAACTTTATTTTTTATTTTTTCTAAACATTATTAATTATTTACAAATTGACTTAATAACACCGTGCTCAGCAAGGTGGTTTTGCAAGTGCATACGCGATTTTTTTTTTAGTCGAGTCTTACCAACAGTGGACCAACAGTGATGGGTAATGAATGTTTTTGTTCAATAAACAGTTAAAATTATACATCGATTAAATAATACATTACGAATTATTAGACACGTACGTACAGACGAACAAGTAAGCCGTCGATGTAAATGTCGTAAGACTAACCGGTTCTTCTGGAAGATAATTAATTATTTTTTTATACGTTGCTACGTTTGCTTATCAGCCAGTACTTCGCACTTATCCCTCACGCTAAAATAAACATTTTGTCGGTGGTAGAACCTGTTGTACGAGTAGCATGCTCCAGGCCTTATTATTTGGAAGAAGGGTATAAGTCCAGCTATACATACATAGATATTTTAAATACATACTTAAATAGATAATATTAACATCCAGACACAGAACAAATACAAGTGTTCGTCACACAAATATTTGTCCTGAGTGGGATTCGAACCCACGAACCCTGGCGCAACAGGAAGGGTCTCTACCGATTGCCAACGGGCCCGTCATACCTACCTACTCTTCTCAGATCTAAATGATAAATTTTAATATGTTCAAGCAAAGAAATTCGAATCCATAAGGAAACTGCAACAACATTGCCCCTCAAGCCTCAAGAAACCACCATACGGAAATCACAATATTATGTATTCTCTTCATATCCGCTTCACTACTTTAACACGCGTCGACAGCCATAATCCCATGTAAGCTGTGCGATATTATCATATCTAATTTGTTTTTAAGTCTGTGGCCATCGATGTCTAGTGAAACCCGGCGTGCCACTGATACGGTGCATGTGGGTCAGTGGACGGCGAGGTAGGGCGACAGGTCTATGCGGTCAGGTACTACTATGTAGATTAACTGGCCTTGTGGTAGGACGTGGAATCGATACCTGTGCCTGTCTTACGCTGGGAATACACGTCCGATTTTTCTCTCTGATATTCGGATCCGATAGTCTGATCGGACAATCGGAAGGCACTCGTGCCACAGCTCGTGCCACAGCTCGTGCCATACATTTGTTTAAATACGTAATACATAAAAGATCCGATACTCGGATCGGACGTTTAAAAAAATGCATGGCACGAATGTCTGATCAGACTATCGGATCAGACTATCGGAGAGAAAAATCGGACGTGTATTCCCAGCGTTAACTGATAAATGATAATTTGTGCATTTATCTGTGTTTCATCATCATCATCACAACCTTTTCTTTGTCCCACTGTTGGACACGGGTCTCCTCTCAGAATGGGAGGGATTAGGCCTTAGTCCATCACGCTGGCACTTGGCCAGGCGGAGTGCCATGATGAGAACTCTCAGGCATGTAGGTTTCCTCACGATGTACACCATTATAGCAAGTGACATTTAATTTCTTAAATCGCACATAAGTCATTCGTGCGTGCCGCTGGGGTTTGAACCCGGACCGCTCGAGTGAGAGGCGAGTTCGATAGCCACTGGGCTGTCGCCGCTTCTCCGCTATCTGCTTATGCCTATGCTATATAATATTACTCACACGAGATATATTTTGATGATGAATGAAATGAAGGGTCATGAAGCTGGTACTGCAGACCTTCGCATAGAAATACAGCTATTGCAAAACACTTTTTATAGCGAATCGATAAGGCTTGACCCGAGTCCTCATTAATATTTCGTAAAATTATCGAAAGCGATCATATCCGGTCAAGGCCACCATGCTAGGCCTACAAGCGAATCTAATGTACTTTATGAAATTAGTATTGTATCATTGATATCTATTTATACTATGCTTAAGTAGATATATATCTTCTATACTTCTATACTAATATTATAAAGAGGAAACATTTGTTTGTATTGTTTTCACACAAAAACTACTGGACCGATTTCAAAAATTTTACACTGGGTTGGCCACTAACCCCTCCACCAATCCGCATTGGGGTAACGTGGTGGAGTAGGTATGTTTTAGACCTCCCGCAGATGTCTGTGAAGAGACTCGTGCCCAATAGTGGGACGTCTATGGGCAGCTAGATGCGTGAAACTATTATTTTAAAATCTACAAATAAATCCACCTTGCTTGTCAGAACGGCAACGGCAATAAATAATTCCCATTCCTGGCGCTGTGATATCATTGTTATTCTATTGCAGCCTGCACAGGACATGGTTCCTCGTAAATACATGATTGGATTTAAAAGCTAACCGATTTTCTCCGAACAGCTAGAAGTGTGCGGTGTCATTCACCTATTTGACGGATTAATGGCTCATTGCTTATTGCACCTATGTCCTACTAGTCTGGTAGAGGTTGCCGTTGAGCATTAGTTTGCCCAACTCTATGCTCAAAATAACCGCTAGGTACATATACATATACTACGTTTTGTATTATAAATAAAATAATAGCTTACACTCCACCATGGTAGGGCCCGTATTGCGAGTTACACACAGAAAACAAGACAATTTAACCTCCATGTCCCGAGTACAAATTATATTCATCTAAGGAATAAATAGCCCGGGTCGGCAATCGAACCCGGGACCCATCAGTCATCAACAACGTGCCACGGTAGAGGAACTGTGGTGGTACATGGTTTACAGCAGCGTAACCTAGTTCGCGTCGATCCTATGGGATTAAGCAAAGTCCGAGGCGCTTCATCTCAAGCGCTGATGGTGCCGCTTTAAGCGAGTCTCACATACCTGTCTGTGTTCTCATAAAACGAGGCAGGATGCGCAAACGCATTTCCTAGCGAGAAAAAAAAGACAGTTTTCCTCGAGATGTTTTTCTTCGCCGTTACAGCAGACATTTAATTTCTTAAATCATGCGCCCCCATTATGATGAAATGACTGTAATTTTTTTGGTGGGCACGAAAACATTATTGGTAAAGCTATGTATTAATTTTAAGGTAATCGTAACACTTAATAAGTGTGTTTAGTGGTAGGTACGCAGTAAACTGGCAGAGGAAGCGGCTCATTAACAGCTAGAATTAAACAAGTATTGGGGTCAATTCATCAACATAATATATCAATAGGTACTCGTCTACATATCTTGATTCCCGACCATAGCTTGCGTTTAGTTCACGCATAGGTATTGCGTACTTTTAATGAGATAGAAATAAATAAATATGTAGTTTTAAAACCAATCTGATCAGTAAGATACAAATACATAGATAAAAGTAAAAAGATCCTATATGTATATAAAAAACTTATAACATTGTCGGAAATTCATTTCGACAAAGTAATCAAAAAATATGATAGAGAACATCCATAATATTATAATACTTAAGTGAATAAATACATTATACAGATAGCTACACATTCTAACATATACATACCATCAAACATATTTAGGTAGTACATACATATACATACATTACATACATATTCTCTAATACATATATCTTATAGTTACTTTACAAACAGCTAAGCGCGGGCGATCCATCATTGTATCATTAGTTAGTGGCTCTTATGACGCCTACTCGAGCGCACAATAACAAGTTGATTTGTTGCTTTGTATGAGCATCCACTGGCAATGGTGGTAGAGCCTATATGGAACCTATAC
>DWTT01000597.1:0-14706 GCA_018250895.1 Carterocephalus mandan
AATAAAATTATTTATGTCAAAATAAAATATGTCATTATGACGACATGTCAAATTATATATACACAGATTTAACTTATATGTTATATGTGATACATAATTGTGAAATATATATTTTTATTTTTCTATCATTTTACTCCATTCACTAAATATTGTTATTTCAAATGTTATTATAAAATATTTAAATAAAATAATTTCGATTATAACTTTTTTATTTTCCTGTACAGTAATAAGTACTGATACAAAAACGGTACTTACTCATAAACGGTTGATTATATTCTAGACTAGGAGACGCCCGCAGTTTTCGCTCGCGTGGAGTAGTAGACATTGCGGCAGCTTGGTTTATTGTTGCTACTTATTCTACTCAAGAACATTTCTGGAAGAAATCTACCCAGTGAAAACCTAGGGAACGTCCCTTATTTTCTAGGTATGCCTTCATGTTAACCTGAATAAATTGTTTTCATCTTATGCCTGGACAAACAACATTTCTCTTCAATTTAAACTTAACTTTTTTTTAAACTTTCTTCCTCTTTTCCACCCCTTGTAGGTTGAAAATTAAAAAACGCTGAATTTAAATTGGAGATCTCATATTAAAGTGCTATCACTCCCAATTTGAGAACCATTACATAGATGTATCGTCTAGTATGGCGTCTTGATTTTTTTTTCTTCTTTAATTTGACCTTTATATTTTTTTTTTTACTTTACAGACGGAAATTATTTTCAAAAAACTCATTTTTTAATTTATAATTCGGTATTATAATGCCCCTGAATTGAAATTAAAAAAAACTCAAATGTACCGAAAAAGTTCCTCTTCAGATTTATTAAAGTACCTATGCGCTTCCGTCATGTTCTCATATAATTTAATAATGTATACCCATTCAGCCTATTGCTAGGATACAATTATATGGTTAAAAAAGTTTTTTAAAAATAAGCTTATTAGAACTTATTTTTATTTTCGTGCATTGTCATCGGAACCAAATATGTGTGCCAAATTTCAGCTCAATAGCTTCAGTGGAAGTGGGTGAAATATTGATTGTAAGATTCCAGGACATACATACATTCATACATACGTACGAGTGAAGTTAAATAAAAGCTTTTAAAAAAATCTAATTGGTTTCTGTCTTTCCCTGAAAGACCTAAGTGCTAAGTAGGAACAAACGAGTTGACTGTGTTTTGTTCTTTTGTAAATGTGGCATATACTAGGTCTTTATGGGATTTTTTGGCAGGACAGGGATCTTAAGGAATTATTCCGTAGATAGAAGTAACCCTGCAATTTAATCATATTAAAGTTTCACCTTTTCCTGTCAGCGAAAATGCTTCGTATTTACCCGCTTCCCGTGTATATGCATATTGAAACAGCAAAACATGCGCTTGGCATAACTAAGCAAAATTCTGTGTTCTAATTCTAAACGAAACATAAAAATGTCGTAATGACTTAACATATTGACACCTGACAGCCAACAAGCGTACTTTACTTTGTTTGTTTTGATTTGTGTTTTGAATTTGCTTCAGTCTGAATCAATCTTATTTAAATTAATTTAACAGTAATACATACTCTTTATAAAATGAGAAGTTGTAGTCCGATTACAGTATCAAATTCAGACAATACATTACTTAAATTTTAACTAGTTCAATGAATGAAAACAGTGTCTGTGTTGTTGTAAAAACAATGCTTTGTTTGATACTTTTCGTCAATGTTTAGATCATATTGCATGACATCATAAACAAATGGGCAACAAGTTTCCCGTGTCTCCTATTACTTTACCGTTGATTACCATGCCTAGCACACGTATATCAATGGCCATTTATATTGTAGGGATGTTTCTTTTAAGTCTACTTATCAGTGTATCTATGGCCGTCACCCCACAATGCAGGAACGAGAAAGGTGAACCTGTTGATTGGTAAGCTTATTACTTCTGATCCAAAATATTGTTTTTAACATCAATCTTGCTGCAAAGTTGTAGATTGATTAGCTCAGTCATATCTAGAGAAGATATTATGGCCCAAGGCTTTAAATCTCACTTGAGATGGTCCAAATTACAGTTGAACTTCTTCTCCAAGCTACATGCTTTTTGAGCAACTAAATGTCACCTGCCGTTATGGATAAAACTAAGTATGTTATGATGCACAATTGATTGACTGATCATCAGGCATAACTTTATTTTAAGACCAGTTTTCGATTGGTACTTTAAAGTTCAAACCTGTAAGCTTTAACAGACTGTATTCAATTATTTGGAGGTTTTATGATTACTCAGTCTGTGGATTGACAAGGACTCTGTTTTTCGAAATAAGTATTCAGTTATTTAGTTCAGTGACCCTGACTAATCTGACTACTGACAAAGAAGGAGCCCAATCTATTCAAATATGATTCATATTGTAATAGTTAGTCAGTAGCACAGAATTATAGGTATTTTGTAGGGCTTACTATTTAAACAAAGGAATAAACAACTTGAGTCATCTCCATTACTATGTTGTATATTTTTACAAAGCAATAAGGTGGCCAATGATGTGATAAATAATAACAAGGAAATTTATTTTAAATGTTTA
The DNA here is from genome assembly GCA_018250895.1 of Carterocephalus mandan. Lineage (NCBI taxonomy): Eukaryota > Metazoa > Arthropoda > Insecta > Lepidoptera > Hesperiidae > Carterocephalus > Carterocephalus mandan. Next base: position 2,545 of record DWTT01000597.1, read on the forward strand.
ATTAAGTACTCAATATACATAAATAATATGACTCTAAATGTTTTGTTTTGTAATTATTAATACAGGTTCTACATATATAAGTTACCAAGAGAGAAAAATCATCTGAACCCGTTGGTCCGGAGAGGAGTGGCTTACATGTACCTGACTCCATCCAAGCTAAGAGGAGGCTGGATTATGTCAGACTTATCCATTGGTGACTCTCGCTCTATGGTTGGGAGGACTCTTTCTCCTTTATATACGGTAATAATTAAATAAATTAAATTATTTCATCATAACATACTCCTATAGAATGAGAGGAAAATACTGTAGCCAAGATACCCTTTGCGACACACTGGCAATCACCAATCTATTTGAACTGAACACTTTAAAATTATGTTATATTTTTCAGGATAAGAATATTATTTCCCTTGTTTACAACGACCAGCCACCATCTGCAGAATATCAGCCTGATATCTTGCATTCAGTTGCAGAAATGTATTCCAAAAGCAAAAGAGGTAATTTTTTTATTTTCTGGCGTCCACTTAGTTCCATGTTTTGAATGTACGTAGGTATAGATATTATATTTTAAAACTGCAGAATAGCCACGAATGTTGGGGTTGGATGCACACATTGTCGCTGTGTGCATTATTTAAGAGTGGAGCCAAGGCGAGAAATATTTTGAGAAAGAAATTTTGGGGTTAAACAGTTCAACCAGTTCTGGTACTGTTTCCTGCAATTCTTCTTGAGATTAATAATGTTGTGCAAGGGTTATGAAAGCGTTGTTTTCATTCATTTGACATTCGGCCGCTTCTGCTGTTTATATCGTCATTATAAAAGCCCGCTCAGTACGTATTTGTGAAAATATACCTTAAAAATTTTCACACAGTATGCATACTAGCGTTCTGTACAGTTTAAAATAAAACAACAACTACCGAAAAAAGATTATCTCCCGGATACGTGTTTCTTAATAAGTAAGGAGCGCCTTGGCGATTCTAAAAGGTGACGTAGGCATTGCATGTACTAAAACAAATGATGTTTCAAATGAATTTCAAAGTTCACATCCTTTTACGAATTAAATGTTTGCCACTTGTCTCATTCTATAAGATCGAGAAGTAGCATCTTTCCGAATCCTGGAGCTTGACCCAAGGATCCACGATTATAATTTTAGATTGAGTCGACCCACTGAGCTGTCTTTGTGACAACAATTCGTTCATATTAGTAGGTATTAAAAAAGCCTCATCCGTCGACGCCAAAGTCTGTATTATATATATATAAAAAATTCTAGGTCAAATGAAGCAAAGAGTGAAAAAGTACAAGAAGTTTAAACTGGGTGACAAGTATTACGATGACTATGACCTGGCTGAAATGTGCAAGATGCATTCCAAGTTTATGAAGAGCAGAGTGGAGAGCGGGCACACCAAAGGCGTTATTCTGGGAGATAAGTTCACGTCGTTGTGGCTTGTGCACTCTGTGCCGCGGTTTCCTCCTGTGCCTGATAGTAAGCAAAATATATTATTTATTTCCAGAACAAACCCTTTACCTAACAAACGTAGAATACAACAAACTTAAAACGAATTAAACTAGCTACAGTGTCATCAGGGCCGGATTTAGAGGTCCGGAGGCCAAGGCCAACAAATGAGTCCCCCAAATTATTTTCCAAATGAGATGAACAACTTTTTTCAGTCGAGTTTTTAAATCAATAATATATTGTGAAACCGAGTAGATTATTTTAATATTTAACAATATATAAAAATACAGATAAATGATTTCTTTAAGAAAAATATAATCATTTTTGTACAAAGGTAAAGGTGAAGGTAAAACAACGAAAAAAAAAACAAAAGAAATGTTGTTTACTAGTTTTACTAGTCGGAATATGAAACTTTTTTTTTTCTGAAGTCTCTATTGTGGGGGCCCCTCTTTAGTGGAGGCCCGGGGCTGTAGCCCCGTTTGCCCTCCCCTAAATCCGGCCCTGAGTGTCATGCATGAAAATTGGGTTACACTTAGCGTTTTGCCATGTGACACGCACTTCACAAGTCTGCTTGATTTCAGTGACACTTTTTTTTTTCGAATACTTTCGCGAGTGTTTAGAAGCATTACTAACTGGTCGATCGTGTTAAGTTGGGCCGGTCTAGGCCTACATCCAACTGGATGGGTGAGCTGCTCAGCGCAATTACAGCTCGTGGCACGAAAGTAGCTCTGAACGAAATTCGAAGGGGAATGCTGGCGAATCAATCAGCGCTTACGACTGATAACCGCGCCCCGCGCCAGACAGTACCTTATTTTCGACTTCTGCGTATTAAACGTCAGAGCTAGACTTTCGTGCCGTTCCGTATACACGTTGAACCTCCGGTAGCTTTCTTTATATAACAGACGATAGCTAGCTAGTTAGACTCCGTCAATTAGCTTAGATTCTAACACCTCAGCCAATCCATTAAGTAGGTAGGTACTCTCCAGACAAACCCTCAGTTGTGAGACACTCGGAAAGGTTTTTAGTTACATGTTTTTCCCAATATGTAGTTTTTGCTATCCATCTCTTATTCTGAATACGTGAGATTGGTGAAAAAGCAAGAATTTTACCCGAGTTTTCTTAGTGGCAAGCTTACTTTTAAGATTTTACGACGTGCAGGATTGACCATTGATAGGTACGTTATGTACTCCTACCTAAATAAAGTAAGACTTATTTTTTTCAGTGCATGGGCTCAACACAAGCTCCTACAGCTACCCCGCTACTGGCATGAAGTATGGCCAGTCGTTCCTCTGCGTGTCAGTACAGACGTCAACGCTGAATCAAATAGCAACTCAACTGAAATATAACGAACCACTCATCGCTTACAGTAATATTCCTCAAGAGTTCGATAGCGAGCTGCCTAATCTAGTTGACGTGGTGAAGAATAAGACTATTGATACATCACCCTGGTGAGTTTTATCAGAGGAAACCTGAATGTAATTATTATGTCTATTTAAGTGCAAAACAACCGGGACTGACGGCTTAACGTGCCTCCGGTAGCGCCCGACCGCACCCGTCGTTGCTTAACTCTGTCGATAATATTGAATGGACGGGAGCCATTCGGCTATGGACGCTTCTACGGCGACCGCTATCTTACTTTAATTGTTTATACTACGTACTTCTTTTGTTTCATTGTCTTAATTGTGTATTAGCATAAATATTAATTTGTTTCAAAAGCGTGAGCGTTTCTCTCTATCGCAGGTACCACATAGCGAGCTTCGAAACGCTGGTCGGGCGCAAGTTCCTGTCGTTCGCGAAGAGCGCCATGTTCAACGACGACCTGTACAGCGGGCTGGTGGCCGAGGTGCTGCAGTCCGACCTGCTGGTGGAGTCCTGGACCAACGGGCCCGGGACGCTCGACTCGGAGTGCACCAGGAACTTCCAGTAAGACTGTTTATTGTGCGGATTGTGTCCCTTAAGTACGCATACTAAGGCTTTCGATTAAGAATTTTTTATTATTATTTATTTATCTTTATTAAACCTCATACAAAAGGTCCTGTACCTTTAGCATAAAGCATTTTCTACCAGCCAACCATTGGCTGACCAGATAATCACACCACTAAATATTGCTAGCACGGGGAAATCATGTTCTACTTAGGGAATATAAAGGAATAATCCAAATTTTCCATAATTTTCTACCGCGTACAATCAAGCGCCGTAATATGAAACTACTCTATTTGAGTGTACTATTTGTGGCTTCACTTTTGGGCGCGCTTGTGTTTTTTGGTATTTCTGTATTCTGAGGTTATTACATTTCTATATTCAAATGTATAATTTGCAGGGTCCGGAATATAGAGCGGCTGAAGTTTCCGATAGCGAAGATGTCGTTCACGTCGCACAACGACCACTCCAAGTGGGCGGTGGCCGTCGCGCACAAGATGCACAACAGCCAGGACACCAAGGTGGCCGACTACTGGGTCTGCGTCGGCGACATCAATCGGGCGGTGAGCTCATCATCATCATCATCATCATCATCATCATTATAGTCATAATCATCATTTCACCACTCCGTGGCGCAGTGGTGTGTAACCCTGTCTGCCGAACCATGGGTCCTTGGATCGAACCCGACTGGGGCAGATATTTATTTGACAAATAAGATATTTGTACTCGGATTATGGATGTTAAATTGTGTGTGGTGCTTTCTGTGTGTCAATCATCTGTAACACAAGCCTGGGCGTACCGCGGGGGTGTCAAAAAATGACATGAACTTCTGCTAACCTTGATTTTTTTTTTAACTGTAAACCTGGAATATGTTAGTTGCTAGGAAAAATCAATTTATAATTTGGTATATTCGTATGTACGTAAGATTTTTTTAAATATGAGTTTTAGTCAAATGAGTGTTTGTTATTTCCAGTTGCCACAGGAATCCCGCGGCGGTGGCACTGTGTGCACTTCGGGGCCCATACTGTGGGGCAATTTCGCGCACCTCATAGAATCCGTACAAAGCTGTAACTGATATCCTTTAATACTCATAATACTTAAGTTTAACATATTATCTGTGATTGTAGGTAAGCAAATTTTACTTGTATGTAAGTTTTATTTATCTTGCTTGGGGACTCTGAAACCTGTCACCAATAGCACGGTTTACATTATCTGTCTATTTAAAATTAATTGTACTCTCAATTAGAAAAAATATTCCTTTTAAATGATGTAAAAGCGCAAAAAATGTACAGAGAATTAGGTCAATTGTGTGTTAATTATAATAATACGTTACCAAATTGGGACCAAATTTAGCTTGTTTACCTTTTTTTTTTAAAATGTTTCTTTTCTTTTCCTTTACCATATTTATTACTTTTATTTAGTGTATCTAAATAGTTAAGGATAAAGTTTGTAAGGCATTAGAATTAAGAACAACAATTTTGTAATAAATTACTTAGAATCCAATCCAGAATGTTTTGATTCGCTCCTCGTCGAATTGAAAGCTAATTAAATGAAAACTGAAAAAAAAAACAGTCGAACCGTGATGTGCCGTATTTATTTTTGCCAGATAATTTTGTCGCCACTTTGGTATGTGCTTCTTATGAAGGATCAGGTATTTTTGCAGCTAGTGCTAGTCAGATAGATATTATCAAGAACATTCCTGGCTGGGTAGATAATAACCAAAAAAACAAAATTGGTGTTAATGAAAAATGTTTTATTAATATACAACACAAACATTATTTACATGACATGAATTTATAACGCTGATCAAGACATAATGCTGTCAACGTTCACAAACACACGAAAACTTAAAAGTTTTTATCCACGAATATATTATTTATTATGAAGTCTAGAGTCGTTAACATTTTTGTGGCTTCACTGGACTTGCAGTTAAATATTATTATACATAGAACATGCAACTTCCTCAATTTTAAAGTTAAAATCATCGAAATTAGGTACCAAATTCGTACATAATAATAATGGGCACTGCGTGAGCTCCAACATCAATCTTGATTCAAAGTAAAAATAACGCATTCATTATAATACTGCGTTCGTTGAGCGATAGAATAGATCAATCACTTTCGTCTATACATTCTTGCGAGAAGGCACTATCCTTGACTACATGTTGATATATACACTTCCAGCAAAATGTAAAATACATTTGTCATCTTAACTTATATATAGAGACCAGAGTACCTTCGCTATTTGGCACAATGCATCCACTTTCCGGGCCTTCGATATTAAGGAAAGTAGGTCGAAATAATATACGCAGGAAAACATATCTAACAGTATACATAGTTATGTAAAATATGTATTATATTTAAAATAAAGATACACGTGATGTTTAAAATATACGCTTGTATAAAATTTAATATTAGCTCCAAATTTTAAAGAATTAAGTGTTTTAAGATACAAAAAGTCAAGTTAATCTATCAAATATAATATATCGCATACGTACCCAATAAAAGCATTTAAGTACATTTCTATTATCTTTGGATTGTAAGATATAATTTCAGAGTCTGTGCTCTTGTAACCTGGGTATATCAGTCTGCCTTGCTTCACGTAGTATTTCAAGTATTTAATACACAATCGACTCAAGCTACAGAAGCAAACTTTCAACTCTTTTATTAAATTCCAGGCAAAGATGTACCTAACAGATAATTAGTTTCTTTGTTCACGAGTAAAAAAACATTTATGTTATGTACCCAATAGTTTCAAGATGTCCACGGTTATTTTAAATCAATATTATTAATTAATAACGTAAAAATGAAACACTTTTTCTGGATATTAGACGAAATTCTATTATCCTCAGAATACAGAACCAAACGATTATCAATCAAAATGTGTTTGTCACTTTTGTGTGTGCCACTTTTAGTAAATCTTACTAAACCTTTAGTTCTATCTTAACTGTTTTGGGCTCAGATCCTAACAACCGCTTGAACCGCGAGTGGTATTGAAACCCACGACTTTACATAGGAATTTGATTTTCACAGCTCTTCCAAAATGAATTTACAAATTTAACCCAACACAAGACATCTTGCAACCATAGAACATCTAGAAGAGAGTAGAGGTAAGTATTCTTGGATCAGTTTATGATCCTTCAATGCGAGACTCTCAACGAAGGCATCCTCGTAAACCAGGAGTCTTGTTTGACCTTCAAGTAGTACGAGTCTCTAGGGGAGGGACAGATGAGGGCCTCCTCGAGGACCTTGAGGGCGCTGGTGGGGAGGACCTTGGCGCTGTACTCCGCGGCCTCTCCGGGCATGGTCACGGCGCAGCTGGCCGTGGACGAGCTCACGTCCGAGCTCGGTGTTTCTGGACGACTGGAAGTATACAAGTGGTATTTGAAATCTGATGCTCTGGAACATAGGGGTATTATATATATTATGTTTATGTCAAAGCCGGTCAAAACTACTTTTGTCTGCGAAAATCAGGCTAAAGTATTTCTTGTCGATACGTACACAGCGAACGCGGCTCCGTAGCCATATTTGTCGTGTCACCTTGTCCCACATGTCACAGCGTGCAGTCATCGTTCTGGTACCATTATCAAAGTCCATCTGGACTTAGCATGACAGGCATCAAGCAAGGCGCGTTCACTTGCAATGTGGCCAGCCAGCTGCTTTATATGCAATATACTAGTTGAGTCACTTGGCTCTTAACAAGTAATAAGCGAGGCTTTGTAGTGTGGGGTTAGCCTTAGTCCTCTTTATATCTCACCTCGCGGGCTGACTGGGCGGCGTAAGCATCACGGGCGGCGCGTACAGCTCGGCGGCGGAAAGATCGGGCGCGTGCAGCAGCACCACGTGCAGGCGGCGTGCGCGCAACGACGCGCGCAGCGCCGTGGCCGCGCCCCACGTGCCCCAGCGCGCCGCCGCCGCCGCCGCGCCGTCGCCCGCGTCGCCCTCCGCGCGCGCCAGGCTCTCGCAGCCCGTGTCGGATGTCAAGCCTGAATTAAGGAATAGTTTTAGAATTTGTAGGTTTATATCTCTACTTTCTGGAAGACAATGCCAACCTGTGGTCCAATACTGGTCAGATCTTAGCGGTATTCGAAACCGCTGTTGATAGAGGCAAACCGCGTGGGTTTCGCTCAGATATGAGTATGAAATTCGCGGCTAGAGCGAAATAATAATAAAAAGATTAAAAAATAATACACCGAATCGACTCATGGCCACCACCGTGCGTTTCTCGTCCGGCGAACTGGTCTTCTGTGGTCTTCAGCTTCCGACTGAGGTTTTCCCTTCGAGCTACGACATGGAGCGCTTCAAAAAGAGTGTGAAACGTTTCCTTCAAGGCAGGCAACGCATCTGTGATAGCGGTAGCGAATACTTCGCCCCAGGTTCCCGCAGTTATGAATACTGGATTGTAGAGTAGTGTGGATGAGAGTACCGATGTAGAAGAGGCGGCCGGCGCGCGCGTGGTGGGCGGCGGCGGCGGCCAGCAGCGGTGCGAAGGTGCGCGCCACGCGTAACGCGCCCAGCACGTTGGCGCGCAGCGCCGCCTCCCAGCCGCCCGCGCCGCCGCGCACGCTGCTGCCCGCGCTGTTGATCACGGCCCATATTCCTGGATTTCAATCAAAATGTCATGAACAATGCAGGTGAATAATAATATGATATGAAATAAAATGTAAAATTTTAATCTTTTATGTTAGGTTAGCTAGCATAAGAAACTTGTAATTTGTAGATAACTTACTATTTTCTATTTTTAACATTCGGTAGGTACATTATCAATACAGGAAGGACAATAATAATTATATAGGTACTTAGTGTTGTGATGATGATGATTATGAAATTATATTTTTTTTAGTCAAGTGCATTTCTAGTGTCAATGGTCCCTAAAATCTATGGAAAGCAATGCAACATGCCCTAATTCAAGGTTTGAACATTTAATTTTGTTTCAAGAGCTTCAGATTATAGAATCAAGAGCCATCTTTGTAAAGTTATCGGAATTATGTTGTTGATTAGTTAGCTTCAAGTTTGGAGGAACGAGTAATTTATATATACTACATGGTCGACAGATGGCGTTAGTTGTATCAAGATAATATTTCAGTTAGGTTAGAACTCATAAACTTATGAACTATTTTCGTTGTTTTCCTTAAAAAAGAAAGAACATACAACAAAAAATATTGTTATTTTATTGTTAAATATTATACGTTACTATGAATAGTATACCTTAATTTGTCATTATATAACAAGCACTGCTGGTGTAGTGGTATCATGCAAGATTCCCATTCTTGCGACCCGGGTTCGATTCCCGGGCAGTGCAATTATTTTTTTTACTCTTTTCAGTATGATAACTTAATTTATTTACATTATAACTATTCTAAACAAGATTATGTAGACAAATAGACAAATAATAAATCACCCACGTTCTGTATGGTATGACACTACTTTTTGCGCCGTTTGATGATACTCGCATTATATCATGACCCACCTAGAAAACCTCGGAATGTTAAATATTTTATGTGCGAGTCCGTTAGAAGGTGAAAAGCATTGCCACCGAAATAACATTTTATGATTACATTACTACCCTCTATATATTATATATTTTGACTGGTCAGTTGATCTTAGTAAATTATAACATACTCGTGAGCCACAAATGATAAGACGACAATGACCGGTTGTGATGATAAACGTAGCATCAAGGTCTTACCATGCTCCCCCGCCGGTAGATGCTGAGCTGTGGCCCGAGCCGCCTCCTCAAGCAGGTCCTCGCGGGCCACGTCCAGCTCGAGAGTGGCCAGCCGCGGCGGTGGCTGGTCCTCGGGCGTGGCTGCCACGTGCGCTTGCAGCCATGACTCTGCCAGCCGCGCACCAAGCCCCCCGGGCCTGCAGCCGGCAATTACTCGCCATCCCTTCCCGCTCAGGTATGTTGCTATCTGCACGAGGAAATAATATTTGGGCTAAGTATTGCCGTGCCTGCGCTACGTAGGTAAGCGTTAACCTCGACTAAAACGGGGCTTCTGGGGTTACCTCCCCGGGAATGATGACATTTTCTGTGGCTGCACGACGTTGTAAATGGGTGTTGACGACTTTGGACGTCTCCCCGGAGCACTCCACCAGCGCTGAGGAAGGCCACCGAGGGTTTGTTTAGTGGGCGGAAATGCCACATAACCCGGCGCCGCATTCACGATTTTCGGGTACCTTTAACACAACAAAAACAGGTAAGCGTCTACCTGCAAGCCAAGCGCGGTATCCACGGACGTGACCAGCACTGTCTTGGCGCTGTCTGCTGGCAGCACCTCGGCCACCCGCACCTTCCTCAGCAGGTAAAGCAGCAGCGCCCCCACGATGGAGCAGAGCGCGGCCAGCTGCAGCCCCAGGGACAGCCACGTGAGCGCATCCATGCTTCACAGCGCGAACATTCTTCCGGAAATGCTTTGGAACAAAGAAACATTGATGTTAATTTAAACCCACAGCTAAGCTGAAGAGAATTTCGAGGTTGATAATTTAGAACAAAAACTCTAAAGTAACTTTATCGCCCCGGTCTCAGATCGTGATTAGGAGAATGTGTGTACCTACAACAACGTATAAAGTATTCACTTTCAAATGGTGGGTAAATGTTATAATACTATTTTTTATACTGAAATAGGAATAACGAACTTAATAATGAGGAAAAGTAAGTCGTCACAAGGGAATTATATTTTGCTATTATTTGCGAAAAGTTAATACAGATAACGTGAAGGCTTTAAAGCTTAGAAGCTTCATCAGCTAATAATTGGTGTTAATATGTATAATGTCCCTTTGACGGTTGAACGCGGGCGTTCTCAATAAAGAACTTTAAAATGGAGTTTATGTATTCTATTATTTCCATTGTGTCAGGAAAGGTCTATTTCTACTAGACATCTTATTGTCAGACATTCTGTATCGATGATAGAGAGAGGACCAGGTTATGGAGCGCGGCCATTGTGGCCTTTAGTTTACTACTTATGATATTGTCGTCTAGTTGTTTACAAATCCATAAAGCAACCCCCAAAGGAGCAGTCTGACGGAACGCGTTTCTACCATTCTCGGTCTTAAGTAAGTTATTGGTTTGATTAGGTTGTGGGTTATGCGATAAAATACTACTTCAGCCTAAGGATGTTTGAACGAGGTGTTTAAATTCCAATGCGTAACAATGGCGAGTGTTGTTTTTCCGATTTGTTTGTCAGACTTGAGAATGTCCGGATGCAGTTAGCAAATAATATTTACAATTACCATTTGCTAGGTGCTGTTTTGAGTAGCATTACGTAGATCCTTGTCTGACTGTTAACTTGAAACGATAATATTGTGAGCTTGTTATGTATGTATTATTTGAAAAATTAAAATTACTACTATAATAATACATGCAAATAGGCAAACATATTATTCTTGAAACTAGCTTACTGCAAACTACGTTTTTAATAGAATACTTAGGTACCTGTCTTATTTTAGAATTTAGTTATAATTTTTTTGTCATAAATTATTGGCTATCCTGAGTTAGATAAGGTTAGAAACTTTGATTTTCTGGCACTTTCATTTTCTTTTTATAATAATTAATTGAATGAGGCCAATATTTAGTATCATGGCACTAAGCGGATTAAGCCCACTTCAACTTTCAATGTCCAACAAGTTACCTAACGCTGTAGGAATAATATTGATTTCGTAATAATATCTATAATAGGTATTGTTTTCGTAATAGTAACGATAATATTGATTCGAATTCGGTACCTATATCTACGAAAGAAAGTGTATAAATAAAAGTTTCAAGGTGATGTTATAAATACGTGTATCAAAGCTGTTTTGGAAATAGCACAAACGGACATGAAGTCATATACCGAATTCAGCTGCAACCGACGCTTAATAATGTTGTTATTTATGATGCTGTTGCGCTACTGTCCGTATGTCCGTACTCCGTACAGTTATTTACCTAGTTACCTACGCGCTACATGTGGCTATTAGTTGGCTTGTAGTGTACCTACAAAACTGAAAGCGGTGACAGGCCAGTGGCTATCGAACTCGCCTCTCACTAGGGCGGTCCGGGTTCAAATCCAAGCGACACGCACCAATGTATTTTCTGTTATGTGCCATAAGTTTTCTGTGCGATTAAAATCTTTTTAGTATATTCATACTCTTTGTTTGGGTCTTAAATATGGGTTCTTTCTTTTGTGTGTTCAATTTAAATATTATCTGTCACTTACTTCCAATGGTGTGGACAATTAACTATAGGTAATATTTTATTATGTTATGTTACGTGTTCAAATTTCTAAAACAGCACGAGCATCAGATTCAGGCGGGCATTCATTTATTTGTTCCTTATCCTTTTTTTATTAATATTAAAATTTGGATTTCTTTTGGATGTCAAAGTAATCATTGAAATAAAATACAGCTAGAAATTATAATCTCGCTATGTCAATTTAACGCCCGCGCCGCGTAGAGATAGTTTAATGATATCTAGTTTCTCTCGTAATCGATGCCTTTATTAAAGAAAGTTCTTTACGGCTTGCTAGCTGTCATATTATGGTTTGTTTATATTTTTGCATAGCCTTATACTATACTAGCTAATGATAATACAATAAATGACCATTTTTAAAACAAATTGTTACTTACATCAACACATACTAATATTATATACCTACATATAATCAATATAGGTATATTTTTTTGTTTCCTTAAAAATTGAAATGAAACCGCTGTTTGTGACTATCTGGTAAGAAAGCCCAATGGTTGGCTGGTAGCTGGTAGAGAATGCTTTATGCATTAAGCTCGCCATTTGTACCCTGTACCTTTTGTATGTGGTTC
>DWTT01000598.1:0-14705 GCA_018250895.1 Carterocephalus mandan
ATAATATTAACATCCAGACACAGAACAAATACAAGTGTTCGTCACACGAATATTTGTACTGAGTGGGATTCGAACCCTAACCCCCCTGGCGCTCCAGGTAGGGTCGCTTCCGATTGCGCCAACGGGCCTGTTAACAGATGAAATGCATCAGATGAACTTGCACAAGCATCCTACTCTTATTAATGTCATGGTCTTATCTTATCATTCGACAGTTCAGAGTTCAGACTGCAAGGCTTGAGGTAAGCCTTTACAAGAACACGTGCTGTGCGCTTCATTGCCTTATATAAGTTATGTACTACTGGAAGTATATGTAATATTTATAAATAAGGTTGTGTTACTACATAGTCTACAACTAACGTAAGGCTCGTTCTACTTTCTTAGCGTAAAACGATCTGGACTGAAGTTGGGCTGCATTGAGAAGTACATTTTAGAATACATTCACTAATTATGTGGGAGATTTTAAACATTTAATGGAATATTCGAGTTTACACATATTATATTTGGTCTCATGGTTGGTCCGGTCGGTGTGTATTGTACAAGCGGGGTAGCGAGCGAGGCAGTGTTCTGTTTGCAATATAAAAGGTGTGAATAAGCTTAAAGCATTCATTATAAGTACTCATATATTAGTAATATTATTAACTAGTATTAATCATGTTGGAATTCTAGTTAAGGTATACTGAATTTATCACAATGCAATACCCATACGTTCTGCAGTGGGATACGGTCAATTTTAATATGTTTTATTTTAACATGTTATTCACCAAATGCGTGGAGAGTTATTTTAAAAGCACTATCTGCTCGAACCCGGGCAATTGACGTATACGATAGTTCGTAACATAAGAAAATACCTTGAAAACTTGACAATCATTTCAATGTCTAAAAAATGTTTTGTTCATATAATATTATACATATATCATAGGGCGTAGGCGCGTGAGCTGTGTACTCACTATATTACATATTTAGTCTCCTTTAATACGATACCTTTTATATTGGGATCATATGGATGAATCTAAACTTATCTAGATATGTTAATATCAAGATCTCATTAGTAGTTTATAATCCTAGCTGCATTTTAATTTTAAATTAACTCTATATCTATAAATACAAGTGTGACATTGTTTTTGGGTAATAGTGTTGTAAGAGTGGCAATATTAGCATTAATTAATATTCCATTCCGAGCGGCGCGCGAAGCAATACGTTGAGACGAGCGAGAAGAGCAGCCGGCAGCATATAGCTAGAGTTCAGTTTCAATGGCATTTTGAACCTGATCTATTATATTTGGAACAAGTTATTAAAAAACGCAATATTATGAAATAATTTGGATAAACTTTTTCGAGATACTTCTGATGAACGAAGTGAATTGTGCCAGCAATGAGTCACCGCATGTTTAACGTGCAGCATGTTACAGAAAATGCAGATTGAACGATACACTACATCGCAGTGGAAGAAGAAAAAATAGTGTAGGTTTACATTCATTAAAGATAATAGTTGAGAAACGGTCTCGCTGCTGCCAGAGATGGCGCACACGCCCGCGACCGCATCGCAATCGTGAATCAGACGACATATTTTAGCTAAGAGTTTTTACTCAATCTACTGTTCGAGCAAGAGTTTTAAACCTGTCAACGCACAGGTACCTCGCCAACAGCCAATGTTTCGTATGAATGCGATCCGCCAGTGCGTTGCTATAGTCTAAACAAAATGTACATTTACTCACTGGAGCATTTTTGTATACGATACGGTACGTTCGGTCGTTCGTTCGTTCGTTACAAATCCATGTAGATGCTCTTTTGTACTTGTGGTACAATTTGTAGGTTCAATAATACAAAAAGTATGTCGAAGCACAAAGCGAAAGGCGGCCTTATCACTTGAAAGCAATTCCAATGCAATCGATTATATGTTGTGGTTTATCATTTGTTGAAAGTTTGTAAAATAGGTTAAAATTAATTGTAAGTTTTTTTAAGTAGCTAAAACTTCATGTTTCAATATGGTATACACCCAGTGCGGGACTCGTTGGAGTGCGATCTGCACTTGTTGGGGCTGATTGGAACACGTGGCCAACTGCCACAAATTTATTTTATGCGCGTGAGTGTAGATCAGACAGTTGACGCATGGTTGGGTATGGATGTCCCATGACAGTATGTACTTTCGAGGTGGTCATACTTGGTAGTGTTTATGGTTGTGTCCTAGGCTACCGGTTCCCGTGGATAAAGACAAAAGCTGTCATGTTTAAACTAATCTTTCGTTGATTTGTTGGTTTGTTCTTCTGCTCCTCAACCTAACGATATCCAAGGTAATTTTGCACGGATGTAGTATACGGCCAGTTTTTATCTCATGAAAACAAGTTAGTAATCGTTGTTTTTTCAATTTTGATTGATTTTCAATCGATCGATGGCTATGTCGGATTACGATCGGCCGGAGTGCGGGTAGAGCTAGATATCTTATGTATCTTATATCTTTAGAATCTTTGGTGTTGATTATTGGTTTGATAATTATTATATTTTAAAATCCCATGAGCAAGTCTGCACGTGAAACGACGCGGGGATAGCTAGTGCTTAATAAATTATAGTGTAGGACACTGATGCAGTAATTCAAGCAGTTTTCACTTGCATAAACAATGCACGCGCTTAGAGCGAGAGGCAGTGAATATCGGTACGGAAATGTTTCCGAGGATTCTTCATAATCTGTTTCTCATAAGGACCATTACCTATTGGTGCTTAGTGTCTGTTTGGGGTAAATCAATATGGTTCGATTCTTAAATGGCTCCGATGCACCTTTTAGCATTTTTGCTTGAAAAATGCACGTTGTACGTACATCTGCTGCTTGTTCAGTTCAATAAATCTACAAGAATGAAATTAACTCGTGTAAATGATAGCTTCCGTGCAAGTACGACACCTCGCGCCCGAGCGGGCGAGGGCATGCCCTATTTCTCTAATGGAAGACGTTCAAAGACTTAATGAAAGTGCTTTTCACTATCGCTTTGTTGCCGCCTGAGCGCCGCTTCATGTTGTGCTGGGGTGTACTGGAGTGTACGGGGGTGCACTGGGGTGTACGGGGGCCTGCCGGTGAGGTGATAGATCGCCGTATTGCCGTTACAAGTTTGGAACGAAGTTCTTGCATGCGGCAGAAGTTGACTGAAATCGTCACGTAAGGAAAAAGCGTTATACGAGTGTGTGAATGCGGGCTAGTGTCGAGATTCGATCAAGCGAGGGTTGTGCGAGATAACCAATATAAAAAAAAATCGAAAAATATATATAACAACGCACTTAAATTTGCGAGTGTAAACTAACCTTTTTTAAATAATATGCTTATTGTAATGTCCCAAATTATCTTGTGATTATTGTATAAGATACGGAGCCTTGTCTGTGTGTGTGTTCAATTTGCTGAGGCACGGGCGGCACGGCCCATCGGGGCTTATATCAATGATAACCGTTAATGTTAACGTTAACTACGAGTATCTTAGTACCTATTGTTAAGCAATTCTTGATCAAGTGATCGAGGCTGCAGTTTACAGACGTAAAGCAGTTTGTTCACTGCCTGTTCAATGTACTGGCAGCGTGGCTCAAAATAATGAATTCTCAAAATACGCGAATGATATATTACGCATCTTTTTAAATATGCGAAATTTGCGGAGTTGTGAAGAATTCTGTTGTTATTGACACCAATAAACTTTGTCGGTATTGTAATGAATATTTTCTCATATTCGACACAAAAGCTAGAGTAACCGGTTTTGCCGTCGGTGTATTGTTTTTTTGTCAATAATCCTGATTTCCCTTCTGCGTTTGTTCATCTGACGCCATTATCCATGACTCGTGCGATTTTGGCGCGATAAGGCACAGCGGAGCGTCGCGGCGTCGGCGCCATCTTTTTAGTCATTAATCGACCACCGGGAAGTGGCCTATCATGTGCCACGTCGCGAGGGCCCCATTCTTGCACCACGTCACATGGTCAATTCTGCTGAAAGGCTGACATTTTTACTTACCAAACATAGTTATACAGGTAAAAAATCAGTTTCTTAAAACCTGAGAAGTGGCTACTTCGTAACAGGGGTTTTTCAGATAATTCTATGACTAGTTCATTCTTTTGAGTCACGTTGTCTGAATTAGACGCTAAGCAATTAAAAAAAATTGTATATGTATGTAACTTACTGTGTTTTACAAATATCGACTCGAGTGAAACATGATAAGACTGTTTTAAAGAGCGCTTTACTTCCAGTGTTTCGCTCTCGTGACGCCCTTATCATAGATATCATAGGTTGTTCTAAACTCGTCACCCGGGCCGCGGCGGAGCGCTGCCGTTGCTCGCTAAATGTATAAAAATATTAAAAAAAAAACGCTATAAAATATTTAATAAGGAGTGCTTAAGTTACTGCACGAAAATAGTTTTAAGGCTGTTCGTTTGGTGGCAATGAAATGTTCTCGGACGTCCACAGTTTGGAACCTTAAAATAATCAATTTGCGGGTAGATTGATAATCGCGGGTGTGCTTTGGCTACGACGGCCACTGTAAGCTGGATGAGGAAGGAGAATACTAATGCGATAAGTTAAATATTCTTCGTAGTTTTTTAGTAATGTAATGCCCGTTCAGCTGCAAATATTTAAAAAATATCCGCTAAGATGACAAGTGTCTATTTCAGACCCTTTTATCAATTTTGTTGAATATTTATTACTGTGTGATTGCATCGGTTCTTTTATGAGCGACTAGTGGACGCCCGCAGCTTCGCTCGCGTGAAATAAGACATAACAATAGTTTCTAATGGTGAAAGAATTTTTGAAATCGGTCCAGTAGTTTTTGTGTGAAAACATTATAAACAACTGTTTCCTCTTTATAATGTTAGTATAGATAACCGAATGTTACAAGTGATGTGTTGGTAAACTATTGAATTGCATTTATAAGCTAAATTTGAAGTCCCCGATGAAGTTTCACTGCCACCGAATGCCACAATAGGTACATAATTTCTGTACTGCATTCGTTCGAGCCGTGGACGCACCTTGCGCGCTTGCGCCGGCGATGTGAGTGTACATACTACGCTGTCAGTGTACATAGGAAGCCTGTACATACCGTGTAAATACATCCGAGATATTATATATTTAATATTAATATAAAGTTTGATTTAAAGAAGTTTTAAACAAAATAAATTTATAAAAAATACAAAAAAAATATAATAAATAAATACATACAGTTAGTATGAAGTGGAAATGTCTATTATTCGGCCGCTCTGCGGTCTCCCCCTACCCCATCTCGTCATAGAACCCCTACACCATCACCACACTTTCAAACTCCCACCGTTGGGCATGGCTCTCCTCTTGGAATGGGAGGAGGCCCACTGCCCTGCCCAAGTGCGTACATATTTGAAGACATCACATGTCTTAGAAAACATTATGAATACAGAATAACCTAACTCACGCAGGTTTCTCACAATGATTTCCTTCACCGTTACATGAGGTTACATTTAGTTTCATATAACGTTACAGCAGTTAATAAGCTCATATACTCCGTATGATATCCACTGGGATAAGTCCAGTATGAATTGGTGAGTCGTACATTTTTAACCACATATTTATGGTCCCGAAACGCCATCATAGTAAATGTGTTGAGTAGGCAGCAAAGTTAAAAGTAGCTAAGCAATACCTATCCCAATGTAGGGCACGGGGCTATCGCAGACATTCCTGAGGGGAGTCTAGAGCATACGTCGTGATGGTCCAGAACGGTGCAGGGGTTAGTGGCCAACCCAGTGACGAATGTTCTCAAGCCACCCGAAAAAGCTTAACGATTGTTGAAATGTCACTAGCGGTCATCCACCCACATACTGACCGCGTCAGACGTTGCTTAACTCGTCCATAATGTACCTATATACGATCGTGAAGTCTTGCTTCGACTTACCTAACAGTTGAATTACAAAACATTCCATTTTGCGGATGGCACACGCAGAGAACAATGCAATTTAATTGTCCACGAACAGGAATAATTATAAATATCTGCTCTAGCCGGGATTCGAACCCGTTCTGCAGTCGGTAACAGCATCGCGCCAAGGAGTTGTGAAAAAGGCTTGCGGTCCTGGAGTAAGTAGACCATTTTATCTGTTCAGTACTGGCCGCTAATTATAATAGATTCTACCTACGTTTATCTACAAAAACGACTTTTACGATGTCAAAACTAATATTATAAAGGCCAAAGTTTGTTATTACCTAAGTAAGTGCGTTTGTATGTTCGTTACTTCTTCAAGTTCAAACGGCTTGACAAATTTTATTAAAATTTGGTATTCATTGATTCATTCACATCGAATGAGCGTGATAAGGATGCAAACGACTCCAAGGAGTCAACGATCAAGCATTTCGATTTTCACCTTATGCGGTTGATTTTTTTCGCATCGAAACTCGTTCTTCTATTTTTTTGGTCGACATTAGAGAGCGGGTTAGACGTGTTACTCGATCAAAATTTTTGTAACGAATGGAAAGTTGAAACATTCTAATTATTATCATCATTAATACCGACGGCGGCGAAGGCGGCTTATGTCAAAGGAACAGCCGAATCAATCAATTAATGGCGATAGCATTTGACAACATACTTTAGGCATAGTATAAAGACTACGGAGCGACTCTTTATACTACTATGCTTTAGGCGTAGTTTTAACCACAAAATAGACGTTGTTAAAACAACAACGTCTATTTTTTTTAATCAATTTTCCGACGCAAAGGATACCGAATGCTTTTTATTAATATGTATGTATGTAACGATGTACTTATATGTAATAAGCTTCGTGAGCTTCATTGCTTATTGCGTAGCAGGTACTTCTGATCATTCACCTTCTTTCATCCTCCTTTCATCCATGACTGTATAGAATCCGGAGAGTAAAATCCGTCAAAGTGAGCGTTTTATTCGAGTGTTATTCGGGATTTTGATGAGTATTCTTAATGAGAAAATGTACAATACCGTCCATTGGCCCGGCGCCCCACTTGCTCCACTCCGCGCGGCCCCGTCACACCCCGGCATACCCCGGCACAGGCTCGAGGGTAGGCGCATTCATTATTTAATTCAGTTAACGTTTAGCAAATCCACTCTTACGCCTCTAACTGACGGAGGATTTTACCTTAAGAGCTCTCAGCGATGAAACGCGATGCGGTCCGTCTACCCGATGCTCCGCTGCTCGGCGCTGACTGCCCGCTAATTTCTATGGCTGGTTTATTATTTCTGATCATTTCTATCCGGCCAGAGTGAGAGCACTCAAAGCTTCGTTACAAAATGTGAGAGGATACCTTGGAAAATGATAAAAAGCCGCTGGGAATTATACCCGGATTATCTGGAGCGAAAGGCCTTCAGCCAGTGGGCTTTCATCGCTGCCCACAATTGGCAACAATCCACACCTGGAGGAAAGACAAAATGTGGTCTGTGGCTCCTTGCGAGACAGTTTCGACCGTCAGCTCTTGCCCCGAGCATGCAACAACTTCTTTCCATAACTGTGGTCACTTTAAAATTAATATAAAAAATGTAAATTCAGCCAGAATCTCTTTAAAATTATAATAAATTATGTACATACTGAAATAATCCCTATATTGTCGTCTGTTTGTAATTTTAGAATAAAATATGCCTCGTTGGTCTAGTGGTCGTATTCGCGACTGCTAAGCTAAAGGTTTTGGGTTCGATCCCCGGGTTGAGCAACTATTGGGTTATCTAACTTGTAACGCCCGTTATTAGCTCGGATTCTGGATCTGTGCCCGTGTATGGCAACAGGCTCACCACCTATTACACGGGACCTAAACGAACTGGTGAAAAGTGGGTGTAACTGAAAACACGCCTCTGGCTACCACATCTGGGAAATATAGGCGTAACGTTATGTGTGGCAATAGACTCACCACCTATTACATGGGACCTAAACATAACTATATAAACGTATTCCTTGGGGAAATACAGGTGATGTTATAAAAATACTGATTATTGTTTTGGAAAAGGAATTTCATGTTTATAAGTTTTAATTGGAAATGGTACATTTTTGTCCCATTTCGTATTAGGTATTCATAGTTGAAGTTACCGGCTTACTCACGTGTGATTGAAGTCGGAAATAGGCCGACTAGTTTCGATCTATTACGATGATCATCTTCAGGAGTGAACGCGCTCGCGGCGGGCACGGCGTTATTTATTAAGTATATTATTATTGTGGTGCTAGGTGACTACTCCGTCTCGCTTACTGCTCTTAAATCCTGCTTTACTCTCATGTATCACAGATAAAACATGTAAACCAGATAAAAAATGTAACGACGTTCATTAATCGTATAGAGATACTTACCCTAAAACGAAAAATAAATGAATCAGAAAAAAAGAATGTCGAGGTAAAACTGCTCATAAGATGTGCTCGAGTGAGTTAGGCACAGATTCAATAAATTAGACGAAATTTGGTAATGGAACATCCATTTTCATCAATCGTTGCTATAATTCAATTGCGTCAGCGATGAAAATTTTCCAATTACATAATTACAAATTGATACAGAAATAACAACAACACTTTGTACACAAAACGTGTTCTCGTCAATGTTATATTATCTAAATCAGTTATTCAATGCCTTATTATTATTATGGTAGAGTTGATTTTTCTACAGCAGTCTTAAACGTGGTACCGTTAAATGAGGGTACTAGCACGCATGCGTGCGAGGTGTAAACACGCCGTAGCGGCAGTCGTGCGTCGCCTGCCGCGCGGGTTGGACGTGTCGTTCGGTCGAAGCGATTTTCGTATAAAAATCGTAACCACGCGTGTGCTATGTAACATCTTTGTTCTATTTTTTTGTAAATCAAACCACTAAATTGTTGGATTGTTTTTAACGGTAAGTGCAATGTCGAGACCAAACGCGTATTAAACATTATTTTCGATGTAATTTGTATACCTTTATTAAGTTTTATTTTGTGCCGGGTAGGTAGTTTTTGTGAACATGTGATTCGAGCCTCGTATTAATTTTCCATATTCATGGTGCTTTGCGGCGTGCGACCGAGCGTCGTCGCACAGAATATAAAATTTTCAAGCTTTTTTTATTCACCGTAAGCTGAAGTTAACCCTTCAGAGGCTCGGGCCCGGAATATCGCCTGTAACTTGCCACTAATAAGCAATATTTTGCTGCACACGTGCCTGGAAGCTATTTGAATGCGAAAAACTCTGGTACGTACTAGTGTCTTGAGTTTCATGCGATTAATATTGTTAACGAGGTATGTTTCTAGTTTAACATGCTTTTAGTTGTGACGGTAATTTGTATGATACCTACGGTCATTTGTTTGTAGGTACCTGTTCATTCGGTCGTAATATTTTTGAAGTGAAACTTCTTTTGGCGCATGAGGGTAATTTTTTTACGGATGAAACGGAAATGCGTTGATTATTGGGTCTTGAACAATGCAACTCTTATTAAGTATTCTAATTTCAAATTTGAATGGTGGGTCTCGATTCATGATATTTTTGCGAGACCTAATGCGGAGTATTCTAATTTTAAATTTGTATTTTTGGGTGTATACAAAATGCAATTTATAATTGGCATGAAAATATTTATGCGAGTTAACTTAAGTTTACAAAACTTAAGTTAACTCGCATAAATATTTTAACACAAAATGACTTTCAAATGAATATTTATATTTAGTCTTTTTTGTGTATATTTGAATATTTAGCCAAAGAAGTTTCAGGTCCAGGTAGGTCCAGTAGTTTATGTATGAAAACATTACAAACAAATCTTTCCTTTTTAAATATTAGCATAAAGTAAGGACCAAGTAATCCGCATTGGAGCAGCGTGGTGGAGTATGCTCTAGACCTCCCGCAGCGCGTCTGTGGGGGAGACCCGTGCCCAGCAGTGGGACGTCAATGGGTCACAGCGAAGGACCAAGGATAGATTTATAATGAATTTAGTAACGCAGGCTATGGCTTTAACAACGGAGCACAAGATGATCTTGATTTACAAATTATTTTATATTGTCTGTTAATACTAGGATGCATTTTCGCATTTGTAAATTAAGCGTTCAAATAAGCCTCTATCTGGCTATCTTCAAAATGTTGAATGATGTCATTAGGTTACTCCAGGCGGTGCCACGTGCGCACGGACTACCTGCCGAAATTACCGGCTTGTGCCATCGGTATTGACAGCCCAGTGGCTATCCAACTCGCCTCTCACACGAGCGGTCCGGGTCCGGGGTCAAACCCAAGCGGCACGCACCATTGACTTTTCTAAGATATGTGCGATTTAAGAAATTAAATGTCACTTGCTATAACGGTGAAGGACACATCGTGAGGAATCCTGCATCCAGGAGTTCTTCATAGCGATCTCGAAGGCACGTGAAGTCTGCCAATCCGCACTTGGCCAGCGTGGTGGACTAAGGCCTAATCCCTCCCATTCTGAGAGGAGACCCGTGCCCAACGGTGTGTCAAAGAAATGGTTGTGGTGGTGTGGTGGCGATCGGTGGTGTCTAAGTAACAGTTGATAAAGACATCAATCTACATTGCCACAGAATCACACGGAGCTCTGAGCAGCACCGGACCGATCCCTCCTTCTTCAGCTTTCGCAGCTCTTAGATCCCGGCGGTGTGTAGCCGCGAGAGCCCTCCCGCCGCAGCCTCGCGGCCGTCGCTCCGGCAGTCTCGCCATCACTGCGTGCGACGCAATATGGCTGTATTCGAAATGGCGCGCGTTCTGGAATAGGTTATGTTGTGATCAATATGAGTGGCTTTCCATCCGATAATTACAAATGTTATAATTCGTACTCATTCTTTCTCGCTCTCTCAAGCAAAATCTGCTTTATAAAATGTTTTCTTTTTAAGTTTATACAGCGGTTTACCGTGCAACAGCGGTGACAGCCCGGGGCGAACTCGCATTTCACGCGAGGGTCTGCTTTCAATTATCAAAGGAAAACATCACGAGGCCTGCATGCCTGAGAATTCTCCATCCATAATGTTCTCGAAGGCATGTGAAGTCTGCCAATGCGCACTTGACCAGCTTATGGCCCAACCCCATTTTAAGAGGGACCTGTGCCCAACAGAGAGACGTACATATGAAGGGCTGTGGTTTTGTGTGTATGTGTATCCGCATCGATTCGTTGTTATTTCACCAAACGCGGATCGAACCCGGGACTCGACCGCTTCAGCTGGCGACGCACGCGTTGCTATCGTGCCGCCATCTAGAGCCTCCGCCGCTAAACACCTCGCTCCACTTTGTTTCGCCAACATTTTGCATAAATTTCGGGCGACGGAATACGAATTGGATCGGGAGTTTGCGAGGCGCGGGGCGGCGCGGGTACACGTCGGGGCACCGCTCTCGCCCGCCGGCCTTCAGTCGGCA
Source organism: Carterocephalus mandan (assembly GCA_018250895.1). Lineage (NCBI taxonomy): Eukaryota > Metazoa > Arthropoda > Insecta > Lepidoptera > Hesperiidae > Carterocephalus > Carterocephalus mandan. Next base: position 11,296 of record DWTT01000598.1, read on the forward strand.
TCACAGTACCATACTCCATACTATGCGTTCACACTCGAGTTCACGCTTGCTCCGCTGTGGTAGAACTAACACTATCGAGAGGTAGCGCAATCTAAATGACGCAATAGGTTTTAATGCGTCGCTGAGTGACGTCGTAGATCTTGTTTCTGTAACTCTAAAAGCAGCATAAACGTTTGATTATTTTATTTCAAATCCTCGTAGACAATTTTTTTTTTGTATCATCCACTATATTAGAGCGCGCCATACTCGTGCGATTTAAGAAGAAATGCTGACACATCGTGAGGATCTAGAGGAGAGAGCTCTTAATAATGTTTTCGAAGGCATGTGAAGTCTGCCAATCCGCAATTGAGGCCCAATTCCTCCCATTGCCCATTGTGCCCAACAGTGGGACAAAGAAGCGGTTGTGGTCTCTTGCAACAAAGGGGCGCGTGTAGCTACTCTAGGTTTTACTGGGAAACATTATTTCGCCAGATTGACCTTTGTCAGATCATTTCTGTCAGACCCCTTTTTATTTGTTTTCTTTATGCGGGGGTAGAATATGGCCGAGCAGCTCCACTGACAGATGCCGGTCCTGCCAGACCGCTTAGCCAACTTATTCTAAGTTAGCAGTTATTTTCAAGATAGTTGGACTCACACGAGTTAGTTTAGATCGCCCTATGTGAGAAGGAATACACTGAACATACAAGCTTTCTATTTCAATCATTAAGGGAATATAAGAATAATTTAATTATTCCGTTGCTTTTCTTCACTGGATCCTTTCTCAACCACCATAGCGTCAGATTTTGAACTAAACCGTAATTCACGTTGCGACATGAAATCTGCGGTTGTTTTGTGTAAGGCTGCGGGTGAGCCCGAGCCAAGCGGCCGTTAATCCTTTAATCCCATCCTCTTCGAGCGAAGGTCCGTGCCGCGGGCTGTACCGCGCCGCTGGCTGGGCTACAGTAAACACGCTATTGCGCACAATTTAATCCCAAAAACAAAAATGTTAAGTCTAAATATATAACTTCAGAAGAAATTCCTTCAGCGATGAGGCCTGCATGAGGCTTGCATGAGGCCTGCATGAGGCCTGCATGAGGCCTGCATGAGGCATGCTGGAGAGCAGTCCGTCGACTTTAATTCCTGGACTGAATGCAGATTAAAAGTAATACATAGGTACAGCTTAAGATCATTACAACTGTAAAACTGTTTTTGTTCATTTATAAAATCTTTTGGAAGAAATCTTTTTACATCATACTCGTAACCATTATTTTATTATTTGCATCATACAACTACCGGTTCTAATAAAAAATTTTTTGTTGGGTAGTCCACTTTTTATCTAGGAAGGCTCTAAGCCAGGTATTACTAAACTTTAAAGATAACGGAACACCAACCAAATACCTTATATTTTATGTTACAAATCAACATTGAAATTTATATTGGAAATATTTTTTTAAGAAAATAAAAAAAATATTATTTTTTTAAATATAATTGAAACACATTATTCTTAACTTAAAGTTTAAATGTGAAGAATGAAATTGTTTTACTGTTTTATGAATAATTATTTTATAGTTCGCTATTAAGTCCGACAATTATTGTATGCGTATATCCCTAGCATCGAATCTTGACCTGTATTTGTTTTTGTTGTGAAATCCTGTTTCGCAGCGATACGTACGGTATAATTTTGGCGAAACCCTGATGACTATTCTACGAAACCCATAGTTTCTGCAGAACCCAGTTTGGGAATCCCCGCTCTAGACTATTTAACATAACCTTAAGACCAATAGGAGCATCGATGAATCGTTGCAAAAACGGGAAAAGATATTCCTTTTGAGAGCTTCCGCTCCGTGCGCGTAAACTGTTGAAGTTGCACAAAAAACTGCGAAAGCCTTCGAAGAATTTGTTCCCCTTACAAATTCCGCGATAGCATATTTGTATCTTTTAAGGTTGACTCTACTCGACACTGTGAACCGGCGGGTGGAAACGTAGGCGTGGTCATTAAGTACATACAAATACCACAATGATATAACGAAAGATAAATGAATCTGAATCTAAATCTAGTGAAAATAAGCAAATATTCCAATGACTTTCCGTGTGTTCAATATATGGGCGGCGACGGGCGGCATCGGGCGGCGTCGGAAGTGTAGCCAGGGAGGGAGTGATTTGTCGGTGTAAGTGTAGAGCCGCGTTATTTTCTTACGGTAAGCTTACCTGCGAACGAGAGCGATTTGACAGAATTAATTAAAAACGCGTCGCGCGCTGTAATTAGAGAAAACTTAAAAATCTTAAAAATTTTACACATCTTAAAATTCGAAGATGTATTTTAGGATATAATCTAGTAAACGAGCATGTAGCAGCATCCAGCCGCTTCCCCCAGGAGAGCGGGAGCAAGCTTTGACCCTAAGGGACTGGGATGGATCAAGATTATTAAGAAGTCCGTTGTCTACATCGTCGTTTTCTGTCCGCCATGAGCGCTCGATCGCCGCGATCTTACATCCTTATCCTCTATACACACATGGATAGCCATACATGAGCACATAAGTATAATTAATTTAGATCGATAGGAAGACCGGGCGATTGCCTCATCACGAATAAAACAATACTTCTTTCCACTGGCTAAGTTTACCTTCTGCTGGCCAGCTGGGAATAGCTGTTTAAAGTGGTAAATTCCGATTCCGAATTCCGATGGCACAGGACCGGTCGGAGCGGCCTCGGTAGGCCTCTGTCTAGCAGTGGACCTAAAAGGCTGACGGATCGATGGATGAAGGAGTTTCTTCGTTCAGAGCCAAGCCTGGAACTAGAATCAGTTAATATACAAATCCATTTGCAAGCATCGACACTACAAGACTGACATGTAGATATTTATACTCGGGCGTACGAGAGGAAATGGATATGAAAAATGAACGAAATTTAATCTTCGTTTTAAGAACATCTCTTAAACTTATATGGTTCAAATTGAACTGACCATCACGAGCAAATGACCGCCACGAATAAATTATGACATAACTTCTAAAAAATTTTGCAAAACTTTTATTCTTTATTGTTTTCTGTTCTGTTCTTTTTCTGGTGCAATAAATTACATTGTATTGTACTGTAAAACAAACATTGCAAGTTGAAGTAATAAGGTTATGAACGCGATGCAAAACCCCGTAGCGGCATGGACACGAGAACGTTCAGTGTAGTTGTAATGGCGCTGAATTTTTAATGCTGCGAAACATTTCCCTGTCGCACTGGTGTAATCTATTAGCGTGAATTATTAACGGCGGGACGTCCGAGGGGCACGCGAGGACTGCATGCGATGTGCGCGAGTCATGTGCGGGGGGGGGGGGGGGTCTCAACTAGCACAGTCATGGTTGCAACCCAGGCATGGTTACAACGCAGGGGGGGACGGCAGGGTACTGTAAAGCACGGGGTTTCTTTAACTCGCGACCCGG
>DWTT01000599.1:0-14699 GCA_018250895.1 Carterocephalus mandan
TGTGTAATAGCTCACTTCCCGAACGCTATACGTCCCTGTAATACGCCACTTTTTGAGCAACTGTATTAAAAAAGTACTTATTTATTTCCAGGAGTTCCAAAGGTACCAGCAGCAGTACAACGCTCGCCAGCGGGCCGCGTCGCGTGACGCCTCGCAGCAGCAGGACTGGAACGAGCCCTACCGGGACTCGCTCAGTCTACTCCCAGACCTCCCGGACACGTGTGATCTCGACCAGCTGCTGCCGACCCTCGGCGCCGACCTCAATCTCGACGACACCGCCTTGTCGGCCATATCGGACCTCGACACCAACTCCAAGCTGGATCTACTCTCCAACTACGAGCAGCAGGACGGAACGACCAATTCCTCGGAGTCAAACCCCGATGCTCTGCTAAGAGAGATCACCGGACAGTACTCTGGGCAACTCAACGGACCGTACAACGAGTCAACACTCACTGCGAACAGGGATGTGCCTTCGAAATCAGATACATACGAAGCGGTGAATGAAAGCACCTTCATGCCACCGCCGCCCGTGCCGCAGCAGTCGACGTCCAAAACGTTCGCGCAGACGGCAAACCATACAATAATGAATACCCACCATCCGCCGTTCAAATCGCCACCTCCCAACGTGAGCTATATGACGGCGAGCAGTATGAACTCGGATAGAGCGATAATACACAGGCTAGGCGCGACGAGTTCCGACCGAATGGCTGCTAGTAGTATAAACACGGACAGGGGTCCGACCAACTCTGAAAGAATGACCCCGACGAGTATGAGCTCGGAGCGGATGGGTCAGACGAGTATGAACTCGGATAGTATGAGTTCGACGGGTATGAACTCCGATAGGATGGGCTCAACTAGTACTGGCTCTGACAGGATAAGCACGAGTATGAGCTCGGACAGGATGAGCGCGTCGAGCATGAACTCTGATAGACTGATCGCGTCGAGTATGAACTCTGATAGGATTGGCTCGATGAGTATGAATTCGGAAAGGATGGCGACGACGAGTGTGAACACGGATAGGATGGGCTCGATGAGCATGAACTCAGATAGGATGGCCGCAACGAGTTTGAACTCGGATAGGATAGGTGGAACGCGTGTGAACTCGGACCCGATGGGCGCGACGAGTATGAACTCTGAAAGGCTAGTCGGCAACACGAGTTCCGACCGGATGGTTGCGACCAGTATGAACAGCGATAGAATGGGATTGAACAATATGAGCAATGAACGGATGGTCGCGTCGAGACTGAACGATAGAACGGTCGCGAGTAATACGAGCACAGACAGGATGGTGTCAACCAGTATGAACACGGAGAGGATAGTATCGTCCAGCATGAACTCTGAGAGATCGATCGCGAGCACTTTAAACCACTCAATGGTCGCAAACCGAATGGCGGGGCAGTCTTCGTCGATGCCGTCGTCGATGCCGCCGCCGATGCGGCTACCGGTTAGAGCGACCACCTCCGTGTCAACGGCGACAGTGGGTTCCCAGGCAACGGCGCAGGAAATCGAGGAGCAGAGTAAACAGTACCTGATAAAAACGCTAATGCGTGACGACGACATCCCTCCGCCCAAGGAATCCGAAAAGAAACCGGAGGAGTTAACCGTAGCGCAGTGCAAAGTAAAGGAGAACTCGACGGACGCGCCGGAAATGTTTGGTATCGCTAAAATCACAGAGATCGATGATAGTAAAAGAAGTGATGACGATAAGAAGAACAAGCTGCTGAAGAAGGATCGGGACGAGAAGCTGGTCGCGCAGAAGGGAGGCAAGCCTCGGACGAGTGGTACGAAGGAGAAGCCGACCACGTTGAAGGATAGGATTGTGCGCGATGGGAAGTCCACCAAAGTTGCCTTACCGCGGCCGCACGCCGCCAAACCCGCCGCTCCAAACACCGAAGCCCCGAAATCGCCTTCCGGGGAAAAGGAGTCGATAAAACTCAGGTTGAAACTCGATAAGAACGAGCCTGTTGTACAACCCGTATACAAGGCGGACGTCAGCTTTATCAACCTCCCTAAAGGCGATAAGTCCTCCGAAGGAGAACTCAGGGTCCCTCCGCTCCACATAAGCTTGAGAGGAAGGAATTCAGCCGTCATTAAAAATTCCAAGAAGGAAAAGAAAAAGTTCGGTCCCGGTGACTTGCATACAAAGAAGATTAAGATCAGAAAAACGCTTGAAACTGACGATAAATCGCACAGGCGGGAGTCGGATGAAACCCTCGCGCCGAAGTCGGGAGACGGCACAGAGAACTCTAAGACTGATGAGTATTTACACGTAAAGAATATAAAGCTGAACAACCACTACGAAGGCGACGCGATTAAAACTGAAATCGCCGGCGATAACAGCGTCGTGTACCGAATGAAGACGATATCGAAAAACGCTCACATCGTCACCAAATCCCACGAGTTCAAGCTTCTAAATAACAAAGTTCAAACAATGGACAGCTTGAAGCTGAAAAAGAAGTCTAAACTCCTAAGTGAGAGCGGGAAGGCTATAGAAAAGGAGCGGGATAAGGAATGGAGGAACGATTTGCTAGAGAAAGAGGGCAAGTACGCCCAGAATGAAGGGTACAGAGAGATGGTGAACAACCATGAGATGAAAAAGAAGTTACCAACTCCAAAACTAGAGAAAGATGGTGGTGGTGCAAAATGTGATAACTTAAAGTCCAGTGACGTTAAGACTGTAGTGCAAGTGGACACGGATTATAATGAAGTGAAAACGGGTGCTAGTGAGGACAGTAGGTTGCTTAAGTGTCATAAGAGCTTAGAACGGACAATGAGTGTAGACGATACGGACACAACCAAGTTTGACAGTGAGGACAATAAACTGAAACGGACACTAACTGAAAGTGCAATCACATCCCCTAACGGACTGATCGCATTGGAGAAGAAGAGAAAAGTTAGCCATAGTTCCTGTCCAGGTATGTATGTTAATTTATGTACGAAATCTTAAGGTTATTTCCATATTCTTATAGAAAATGTAAATAGTCATTATTATAATGCGAGGTTAAAGTACATTTTGGAGTTTATTAGATGTTACCAGAAATTTGACAATATTTATTAGAGTGCAATATTGATGTGAAATAGATTTGTATATTTATTTTTATTGACATATTTTTGAGTTAATTCATATAGAATGAATTTCTTAATTTTATTTTTAACGACAATACTTCTCTGTTATTGCTCTCTCTTCGTGAATATGGAAGTAATCTTAATTTTTAATGTAGTCGGACACAATTTGTTAGATCTTAAAATCGACATTCTTTTGTTTTTGTTTATCAATTAAATCATTTCAATCATAATGTTTTACTATGTATTGTGTAGAGTTAGTTCAAATTGTTGTAGGTAATTGATTAACCTTGTCCATTGGTTTCCATTTTTATAATAATAATTTCTTTAATTTATACTAGGACAGTGTTACAAACTTATGTTTTTGTAACTATGTAATGAAGACTTATTTTAATTTTGATTATTCCATTTTATAAATATTAAACTATTTTGAAACTGCACTTGAAGTGTTTCAATGCTGTCGAAAATGAGCCATTTTTGACGTGATAAAATTTCAAATACTTAATTTTACTGAGTTATAACTGAAAGTTAACTTGTTGGTTATTTTATACTAAATCTATTGCTCAGTATTAACAAAACAGTGAACAAATATTATAATTTGTTTTAAGAAAACTATATTAATTATTCCATCAGTTTTATTTATAATTTGTTAAGTTCATCAACTCTCAATTCATTCAGTTTACATGACATTAAAGTTAACATACACAAATGACACAAGCACAGAAATACATTACAAGTGTGTCTGCTTGCGTTCCAGATCCCCCTGGATCGACAAACGTAGGCACAATAGGCGCTAATCGCGTAGATTCCCCTCCGCCCGCGTCTAGTCAGCGCTGCGGGGCGCAGTCGCCGCGCCGCAAGGACCGCCCCAAGGACAAGTCCTACTGCAAGCTGGTCGCCGAGCGCGCGCGCCCCGACCCCGACAAGTTCGGCAACCGGTCGCCCAACTCGCAGGCGCAGGGCGAGGACTCCGGCATCGAGTCCATGGACGCTCTCTCGGAGAAGTCCCCCAACCAGGCCAGCCAGTCCCCGCCCGGGCCGCAGCGCAAGGAGCGCCTCGACATGCCGCGCTCCACCAGCCCCACCTCCGTGCAGAGGATAATCGGCGTCATCGAGCAGCCGCCGCCCTCCGACGAGCTGCTCGAGCGGCTCTCGCTCGCCGCCGGCCAGCCGCACTACGACCCCGTGCCGCCCGACATCGACGACATGGGCGACATCGAGGCCGAGCTCGCCAAGATGCACGCCGACCACGTCAACGGCGACGACGCCCCGCGCCGCCCGCCGCCCCCCTCGCCCCCCTCGCCCCGCGCGCCCGAGCCGCCGCGCGAGCCCACGCCCATCCTGAGGGACGACGATCCCGCGCGCCAGGACGACCGCAAGCCCGACCTGCCTCCGGACGACCGGCTCGAGCGCCCCGCCGCACACAGCGGAACCTCCGGCGCCACGTCGCCCAAGAAGGAGCGGGTCGACGAGTTCGACCTCCCGAGCCGGATGTCCCCCCCGCTCTACACCTACTCCAACCAGGAGAAGGCGTGCTTGGAGGCGAAGGACGAGAAGTCGACGGTCGCCGAGAACGGTGAGGCGAAAAGCGAATCGGAAGTGAAAAACGAGCCCGAGCCGAAGCTCGAGAGGTTGCCTCTGAAGGCGGACTTTCCCGACAAGAGCCTCCTTGAGCAGCTGCTCATCGAGATCCCGACGCCCGACTACGTGGGCAAGAGGCCCGAGTCCCCGTCGCCGTCGGCGCTGGAGCGCGTCGCGCGCAGTAGCGTACGCACGCGGTCGAGCAGCAAGATGAACAGCCCCGCCGACGGGCCGAAGACGCCGCGCCTCAGCCCCGGCGTCAAGCTCGAGCGCTCCGACTCGCCCCTACAGCCGAGGAACTGTCTACGGAGCGGCTCCGTGGACAAGACGAGCCCGCGGACGGGCACCGCGGCCGGGGCGCCCGCTAAGCCGGGGCCCGGCGCCAAGCGCAAGCGACGGGAGTCGGAGAGCTCGTGCGCGTCCACCGTCAGCTGCGAGGAAGGCCCCTCCCCGGGCCGGCCGAAGAAGAAGCCGCGGAAGGTCGAGCCCGCCAAGCCGAGCGTCGCCGCTGCGCCCGCGCCCGCCGGCGGCAAGACCAAGAAGGACAGCGACAGCGACAGCGACGAGCCGCTGATATGCAAGGTGCGGGGGAAGGGGGCGAAGGGCCCGCGCACGCCGGTCCCGCCTAGCGCGGCGCCGGTGGGCGCGGCGGGCGTGGGCACGCGCCGCTCGGTGCGCCACGGGCCCGCGCCGCCCGCACCGCCCACCGACACGCCCGTACGGAGGAAAACTCGGAGTGCCGGTATGTATTTACTTTCACTTTTATCGACTATTTTACTTTTCCTAGGGTTCACACTGGCACAATATCGGTCAAGAATCATAAATATAGCTATCTGGACAGTTAGTTATCTGTACCATGCTGCATAAGATACGTTGAGCATCAATAGGCGACCAACTTTTTCTTTTTTGGGTATAGCAGTTTTTTTGTGGAAATAAAATGTCAGTCACGTAATGTCACGTAACAAATTACGTGACGACGCCATCCATTATGATCGATGGAGTAGTGCCCACTCCACCTCGACGCGCGTCGTCACGATAGAACACAGACAAACATTTTTGTGACGCTATGTATTCCGCAGACTAAACTTGCTTGTTTTGTGCGCACGCATGATCAAAGGTGCTCGTAAACGGATTAGTTTACTTGCATTTTGTTGATGTAATTGATAATACGCCCGCCATATTGCCGATTATATCGTGCAACTTTGCGCAACACTATCAGTGTGGTAGTAGTAGCAGCTTGGCAGAACACATGGTGAATTTTTCGTCACTATAGTGCACTCTAGAATACGGAAAAATGTAGAATAGAAATCCTGTGGTTAAAACTAAAAGTGTAATTTTTTTTTTTATTTTAGTATATTTGGATTCTACCTCCTCGCTCGTGGGGATGTTATCGCTTTTGCTTGGGTTAATTAGGATTTTAAGATGGTCGTACCGCGGCACCCTGACTTCAATTGATGTAATTCTTTATTAATTCTTTATTTAAATTTCTCATCATGTGCCATATTCTATTACATTCCAGTGGGTGAGGGCGGTACGCCGGCCACGCCCGGAACGGTGCGGAGACGACGAGCGTCCCGCGACGGAAAGTGACGGCGGCGGCGCGCGGACTGCGGCCCCCCCGCGCCCGCGCCGCCCCCGCACCCCCCCGCGCTCCTCTACCGTCTCGACTGACACCCGCAGGACACACACACACGACCCACTGGAGGGAAACAACCCACATGCAAGCGGAAGGAAACCAAACATCTGCCAGATGGAACGAACGGAACTAACGGACAGGAATGGCGACGCGCCAGACTGGTATCGAACCATCCTCAGTTGAAACAAGAGCATCTATTGTGTTCCAAAACCGGACGGTGTGTGAGGATCGTTGGATTTAGATTTCATGAATCTCATCGAATGGATGTTCTAAAGAGTGCAATATGGGCGAGATGGGTGGTGTGTGTTACTGTTAGTGAAATTTTAAATTAGTGAGTGAATTTGTTGTAATTGAAAGCAATCGGTCCGGTCGTACCGCGTCGATGTTTAAAGTGTTCATTACGTTCCTCGTTCCAGACACCAGCTGCTTTCCAACCCCCAACCCGTTGCATGGCCAATGTGTTGTTTGTAATTGTTTTCGTTTAACTTTACTTTTAGTGAACAAATCATGTTACCATTCACTATAAAGCACTCGACGATTTCTTTAATTGTAAGTTAATATCTTCTATCGAGTATTTTTAAGAACATCTTAAAGTTTAACCACCAGACGGCGAAACTCGGCGTAGGGCGAGCTAATGTGGGAGCCTTAGTTTAGTGAATAGAGTTGTATCATTATTGTACAAAAGAGCACTCGACTTGTAGACACATTGTTATAAATAGGATAAATACCCGAGAGATATAAAAATAAATGCGTAAAGTTTTAAAAGATATTTTCATACGTTTTTGCACGTAACGTAACTTCGTGATCGGTGACGTGAACAGTGTTGTACTTTTATTCGTTTTGGCGTGAAAACGCCATCTTGTGAATGCGGCTGTCGTTTTGTACAGCGCTAGTTTTAGGTCAATAAAATCACGTAGACACGATAGCGTTTTTTCGCCAGCAACACGCCGCTATTACGATTTAACATAGCGATTAATATGTAAGTGAATTCACGAGACCAATAATTGTAATTTATATATGACACGATACTTGGTGGATAATTTCTTAGTGAAATGATAATAATCGTGACTGAGTGTTTCAACAGTTTGTCTGTTCGGGCTTCCAGTATACTAAACTTTATTGATTTGACGCCCCATTTTTAATTTGATCCCCTCCAGTTTTACAACCGCGATCAATCATCTATATATTATTCTTCCATAGACAACAAATCTATTGTAACGAACCAGTGATCCTTTGTCTTAGACTATAAGCTAGCTTTTCTTTGCACTGTACATAGATATTATTGAATTTAAAATGAAATTTAGTTTTTCTAAGTAGATGCTAGTATTTATTATCACAATTTTTAAATAAACCCTCACTTAGTGAAGCATAGATGAAATGGCGTGTTTCGGATTCGTACCGGGCCTGGGGCCTGCTTCACCGCTGCTTTGCTATGTTTACGAGAGAAACATGCGCGTGCACAGCAATACTTTCAATAGCTTTGATATACCTATCTAATTTATTTGTTACAAAATTTATGTCCGAATTTTTATTACTTGGTAGATTATGCACTTAAATGTATGTATATTGCAATACAAAGCGAGAAAACGCTATTATTAAATAGATAATTTTCTTTGCGGTTCCTACGTCTGAGCGATACAATCAAAAGCAATAACTGTGGATGTGAGAACTCTTTTGGTTACTTAGTAGAGAGCGGTATTAGTCGCTTCTCGGCCGCCTTAACGTACTTTTATAGATCGCGATGTACGTAGAATTATTTCAGTATTTTGTACCTTAAATTTTTCTGACTTTCCCCTTTATACCCCTATTTTGACAATGTTGTTGTTATTATTAGGTCGGACAGTGATAGTGCTACAATACAAAAAGTGTTTTAGTACATACGTAGGGTGTATAGTATATTGAGAATATTTTATAGTTAAATAATAATAAATTGCCTGATAAATTGTGCCCTAAAACGTGTGCCGTGGATCGAGCTGTGTGTCTATCGCTATCTGTTGATAAAATTATTATTAGTGTTAGAGCGGGACGGGGCGGCTAACGCGGGTGCGAGCGAGAGGCGAGGCACGTGCGACTACACCTTGTTTCTTCGTTTCAAACTATTAGTTTAAAGATTGGTCCGGCCGGTGTACAATCTCTTTGTAAATTTTTATGTATAGATGGGGAAATTAATATATGTTATGCGTTAGTAATTGTTTTTTTTTTTTCGATTGTTTTAATTGGGAGTGGTCGGTTTTGGTCGCGTTGTACATACGGCGAGCGCCGCGGTCCGCCGACACGCTCCGGACCGACGCGATGCCTGGCTGTAGGATACGAAGACTCGTACTGTTATATATAGGAGTATGGCTTGTACCATATAATCATAGTGGACGGACTCTCAAAACTAGCTGTGTATATTGGGTGTATAGTTATCCTTTTAGTTTTTTGTTTTGTTTTTATTTCCAACTAATGATAGTAATTTATGCCGAGTAAATAAAATATATATTATACGTTTATATATATCTATGAAGAAAGAAATACAAATAGTTTAAACACTATAAATATAGGATAGGGGTTGTTACACCACACCATGAGATAGCGTATAGTTTTGGTATGTAAACAATATATAACTTGTAAATAGATTGCAGAAATACTGAATGAAAGAATTGATACAATAAAATTTAATTTTATGTTATTATAATATTTTTTTAGTATGTGTTGTTAGTTGTCAGCAGCGGCGGCCTCGCGGGCCGGGTGCGCAGGCGCCGCGAGCCGCGCGCACATATGGGCGCCTGTAAATGTTTGTTGCTGGCAATCGATAAATTGCATCAACCTTTTTTTATTGTGCATTATTTTTCTGTAAGTTGCTTTCTCTGTCGTTCTTCATTATTTTTAAATCATATAATTATATTCATAAAGTACGATGAGTCATGGTGAATTATTATCATATTATTATGAATGAAAAGAAATAAGGAATATTATTGTTCTGCTATTATTAAATTTGTAAAGTTAGTTTATTAATAAACGAATAAAAAAATTGTTTCTTGTTTTACTGACTGGTTCTCCATAAGTTAGATTTATATATTAAAAGAAATAGAATTTTTATCAACGTTGGTTTTGTATTCTCTAACAAATACATAATTTTATTATTGAACCAATGCAATGCCATAAATAATCCAGCGAGATAATTATTTTGCATGTTATGTCTATGCTGTATAGTAAGTTTAATGTAATATGTACAACATGCGATAAATTCGATTCAGTGGCACTGTCTAAGTCTAAGATAATCCAGTTTCTGCCAACTGCCAACTGCTGTTCTTATTACGTGTTGCCACCGCACCAACACCACACCGACTGGACTTCCTGTATATACTAATACTCTTTGGACTGGACCTTCTAAGGTTGAGAAGGGCAAGGTCTGTGGTAACTACACAACAAGATCAGATCCATTTAATTGCATTCTAAGCTATTCGTATAATACGCTTAATGAACGTCATTACAATTTTTATCTACCGTCACGCCGGTTCGCCATATTGTTCCTATCGAGAAAAACACTGTAGTTCTTATATTTGGAGGTAATGGCGAAGGAAATATATCGAAGAGACTACATCCCTGAGGTCCATTCTACGATCCCGATCGGTAATAATTCTTTCCGTAATCGAAGAATTTTTAGAATATAGATTATGTACTTGTACCTTGAGGGCCTTATAGCACATGTTTAAGAAAGAGGTCGTCTGAATCAGGATAGTTCTTCCGTATCCGGGACCTAATCAACTGAAAGTTCCACCAACGGATTTGGATAGCCTGTAGCGCGAAGAGTATAGTATAAGGAACTGTAGCTGTAGAGAGAGAATCCTGCAGTCTTATCAAAGTAACATTTTGAGTGCTGCGTGATGAATAACTATATGAATTAACTGTAATAAATATGTAATAAATAAACTGAGTTGGTAGTTCTTAAGTCTGGCCACAGAATACTTAAGGTCTGGCATATTATTATCTCCAGCTTAGGAGCCTAATCTCTACCCAAATAAATTTTAGCTCCCCTCATACTTTACTATCGCATTTTCCTAGTTTCAGGTACTAAAAATATTGAATAGATGATTATTAAATACCTGTATGAAATTTCTACAGACGTTAATTTTTTTTAGTATGTAGTAAATAGGTAGATAGAATTATTATTTTAATAATATAGAATTGTGGAATAGAAAATAGACTGACGTTACTGTCATTGGTCAAAAAGATAACGTGTGTAATAAACCCACCAATGGTGTGACAGATTATCTGAATGTTACGTCTTAGATTGGTCAATTAACTCAAGTTACGTCTTCCACAGCATGTAGAAAAGTTCCGTCAACGGTGAAATATAGACGAAGAGAACACAGTTCTGATAAAAATTACTTGCTGTGATAAATCGACGTGGTTTTAATTTCGTAAAAACTGCGAGAAGGTAAGAAAAGTCCATTTTTACGAATTAAAGAAACTCTTTGAGATTATTGTTGTAAGAATTCTATTAATTTAAATTTAAAAGTTAATAATGTTTGAACATGCTATTGTTATGTAACAAGGTTGACAATTTGTCAAAAATCATGTCAAAGGCGAATTAATTTGATTCAAAGTAAAACAAATGAAGGCTGCTACTTAATTTTAGCACGTAATTAATGATGCCTTTTCATTTTCAAACCTTTGTTTTTAAAAGCTTTTATTTAACTTCCAGCAAGATTCCAGGACATACTCGTATGTATGTCCTGGAATCTTGCAATCGATATTTCACCCACTTCCACTGAAGCTATCGAGCTGAAATTTGGCACACATATTAGGTTCCGATGACAATGCATGAAAATAAAATAAAATGTTACAAAAGCTTTTTAAAAAAAAAATATTTAAATTCCAATTAAATTAATGAAACCCGTAAAAAGGGCAGGGCTCTATCTATGCAGTCACTCCCTGCAGTATTTTTAGCGTTCCTCGTATTATTTTCTTCATTTTCAGTAAAATTACTCCTAAAAGGTTAATCTTGTAATAGGTAGTATTTATGTATGATTTTGATAATTATGATAAAAATGATAAGCAACAAAGGGGTAACTGAAATTGATACGAAAGTTATAGGTACTATATGTAATAATAACTACAATAATCAGTCTAAACGGGTCAATCCAAACTTACAATGTCTACATACATAAGTAGACTTAGAGATACTATTATGGTACTTTACGTGCATATTTTAAAAGCTTTTATTTATTACTATTACAATAACCAATTCCAGATGGCAGACAAAGCTGTGTCGACAGTCTCCAAACCGGTGATGCGTGGACTTCTCAACTCCAGCATCAAGAGAAACCTGATTATTTCTCTGACTATGGCTGCCATCAGCGGCATTGCCTTCAAGCAGCTCGTCGGTAATGAGAGGAAGAGGAAGTACGCAGAATTCTACAGGTATGTTTAGTTAAGGAATATCAATATTAATCTAACAACTCAGAAGTTAAACTCAAAAAAAAGTTAAATATCTTAAGATATTATCAACCATAAAATATATGTACTACACCATATAATTAAATAAACTACATACACCATTTGTGATTAATATAACATACATTATATGTTATGCTTGCTGTTGGTTCTTCTAAGTTTGTTAGAAGCCTTTGGGCTGCCAGAAACATTTGACAGTTGGGTTATTTTTATTCCTTTAGGGAGGGGATAGAGGGGATTTGCCCCTCATCAACTAGAAGAGCTGATGATCTTCAAACGGCTGAACAGATTTTCATGAAACATGGCTAAGAACACTCAGTGTTTTTTTTTTTTTATTTGTCTATGACAAAAAAAAAACGGTTCATTAACAAGCTGTCAAAAAAAAACTATATTTGGGATACAGTAGAAAGAAAGGGTTAGGCAGTATGGTCATTTCATGGATCTATAGAGTATCTGTATAGTAACTGTATATACACTGCAAAATTCGTGGATAGTGAACTGCAAAATTCGTGACAAACTATTTCAAATACCATAATCAACGATCTGTAGTACTATGGATTTGCCCTAATTGTAAAAAGAGCGTATACCAGTAATCGCCAGTGCCACATAAAATGGCTGCTTTTACTAGTGTTACGTACTATGTGGAGACAGTAGCAATAGTTATAAATTAGTTTATCGATGAATGCCTTCACATACGAAAAATAATGTGACGTCACCTCCCGTACCGCCATGTGTTACGGCAAGCGTATTCATTCAATTTTAGTCTGTAACCCATAACAATTGAGTGAATAATCGGTCGGTCTAGTGTACATGAAAATGACACCGGCTTAAAATTGAGCAATCAGTGAATCTAATATTTATATATTAGAAAGGTTTTTATCTATTTTGCAACAACCCCCCTGAACTGTAATTATGTGGATTTGTGGAAAATGAATCTCTACTGGTTTCTTAATTTTGTTTTTCTTGTCATTTCAATCTACCCATTTAGGCTTACATATTATTAATTACAATAATTTCTAATTAAACTAAAACTAAACAAAGAATGGGCAAAACATCGTTATTTAATATTTCGAATAATGTTTTGCAGGACGTATGATGCCGAGAAGGAGTTTGAAGAAATGCGCAAGAAGGGGCTCTTCCAATCTTGTTAAACGCTTTAACACTATAAGTAGTTGTATTATTTGCTGTGAGTAAGGTAAATTAAATTAAATAAAAATCATGTAACCAACCCATTGTTTTTCTTCCTTGGCCTTGACCATTTACAAAAAATAGATATACAACGTGTTACAAAATACCCCGTAAAAATATAATTCATCAAAGCTAAAAATTTTGTCAACGCTAGTAAGCTGTCATGTCAGTGAATCAGATTATTTAACAGAAATGCCTACGTACATAATTTACCTATTTTTCCAACATTTTTTTAACGATGCTTTCTAACTCGGAATATTACGATATTATGTTATGCGTAGGCCATGAAGATAGCAATTTAAATCGTGCTCGCGAACTGTATCGGCAACGATTTAAATAATTAATATTAATTTAAACAACCGTTTTTTTTAAAATTTGACGTTTATTATGAAAATTTAGGTTAGGTCTTTTAAAATGTATGTGTACTACGGTTCTTTAAATATTGTGAATGGTCTTGTTATAAGGCCTCATTTAACCTCCTTTCGGCTTTACAGGTAGTTTTGTAAATCCCTGTATTATGGTCAAGTATATAATAATATTACAGTGGAAAATGGGAATAAATAATAAAATTTATTGAAATGTTTCTTTTTTACAACTTATATTCTTCGGTTATGTATTTCATCAATTAATTGATTTAATTATGGAATAGAAAACACCTTTTATTTATTTACGATAATTTAATCATGACATCAATTAATGCGCAATTTTCCAGAATACATAAATAATTTAACAATTCAATTACATCCTTGTCTTATTGATAATTTTACACCACTTAAATATTTTCTCAAATTGATCTACGTAATAATATATTAGGTTAAGTTCTTAATCATAGAATATCAGATCTTATTACATAGAAGTTAAGGACCAGCCTGTTTACATAACTACAATAATGACTACTACATTGGTTGGAAGTAATATGGAGAGTGAAAACATAACATTTGTTACACGAATGTATAGATTTTGTTACTCAGAACAGTTATGTACATTTAGAAATTAATATTATTCATGGCATCGCTCGTGCGTCAGCATGTATTTTTGCGTTCCTCGAATCGTATAAAGAAAGATCACAAGCACTCGATATATCACAAGCGATAGATTAAATATACAATACCTATTACTTCTGTCGAACGAAAATACCAATTGAGGACTTCATGCGGCAAACGATTAAAAAAAAAAAACAATTCAGTCAGTTTTAATTAAAATGCCGAAGATATTCATGTACCCTCATGTACCATTCATGTGTAGCTTTTCAGTTCTTTTTTCGTTTACGTTTTATTGGTTTAAGTAAATATTTAAAAACTCTTTATTTGTTACTTCCGTACTATGAACTGTTTAATGAATCGACTTTATCATCATTTGATACTTGCTGCGCTGTTACTGGAATCCCGTAATAACATGTCTGAGTAACAAAATTTAAAGGGCATGTTCTATTGAGTCATCGAAATTCTTCTTTAAGTGATTAAGATAAGGGTTAAGGCGATTTGCTCAATTCCGTGACGTGAAATTAATTTAAAAACAGTTTTTATTGTTTTAACCTTATGTTTGACTAACTGGATAACATTGTCAATATAATTAATTTGCAGTCTTTAAAAGTTTAAATCTTAACTATATTTCTTCAACCTGTAATTACTAGTAGGCTATAAGGTAGGCTTATAGCCTAGTAGTAGGCTTAATAGCGTACATATAAGAAAACGATCTCATACCTATGAGATCGTTAATATTGTATTGTTGTGGATCACTTAATATTGTAATTCAATTACCTAATTGAATTACAATATTAAGTGTATTT
>DWTT01000600.1:0-14694 GCA_018250895.1 Carterocephalus mandan
ACCTTGGGGGTTTTTGCAAGTTGATCGAAAAACGGAAGATATATCCCTGTGAGGTAAGTATAAATCTATATCAATAATTAGAAAAAGTAAAATAAGTAACACTAACATACCTACAGACCCATTGCTCCCACACACACAGCTGCGGGAGGTCTGGAGCATTTCCACCATGCTGGTTCTAATCGGATTGGTGGTGTGCCCAATCCAGTGTCGAATGTTCTCAAGCAATTCGAAAATATTCGACAAGATTTCACGATTGTTTTTAACTATTGAAAACGTCCGCGACCGACGACCTAAGGTAGTCAAATCTAGCAAATTAGACATAACAATAGTTTCGTTTACACCTAGTAATATCATATAGCCTATGTTACTGAGTGAAGATGCAGCTTTCTAATGGTGAATTTTTAAATTCGTTCCAGTAATTTTTGTGTGAAAACATTACAAACAAATCTTTCCTCTTTACAATATTAGTAAAGATTAGTATTATATATATTGAGTGATATACTCGTAGGTATATACGTTAATAAGTTAGTTATATTATAATGGTTAATATAACCAATCATACCAACCTTCATGATCAAATGGTCAAAGCCAGTCCGGAAAATATTTAAAGACTACAATGTTCACATTTCTGCTACTGGCAACATTACGGACCTCACCTTACCTACCTAAGTTTAATACGTATATAGATAGACGTTTCTAGGGCTGCCGCTAATACATAATCGCTGTAGCGGCTGGAAGGCAAGTAGAAGTTGGTTCAATTGTCTATCAACATTCTTAAAAATAATACAAATTAAATTAGTTTTGCACTCCTCCACCAGAAATCAATTTTAACACGCTTTTATTAGCTTGGTCTTGTCTGTATCTATGTATGTAAATAACGGAATCTTTGAAAGTTAGCATACTATACTTATCAAGGACCGATGGCATAATTTAAACATATTCGTAATATTTTTAAATTATGCCATTATGTGTTTTTAACGATGTTGTTATGCCATGCGCCACTCGAAACAGGCGTAATCCTGTCAACGAGTATGTATTAATAATCAATGGCAACTCGAGCTACAACCCATACATCCCACTGTTGGGCTCGGGTCCATCCCAAAGCCAGATCTGCGCACAGTCTAGACTTCTAGAGCATACTCCACCACGCTACTCCAATGGGGATTTATGGAGTACACCCTAGGTGACAACAACTGTTCTGTGGTGACAACCCTACGCCTCTAAATTAGAGTCCTCTCGCAAAGTAAACAGAAAGCAGGCTTAAATAATTCTGCACTTACACACACGGGGTTAAAAATAGACGGGGTAGATAGAAAATAAAAGGAGGAGGAATGATGGCGGGAACCGGTACAAGGCAGATGGTTCGCTTCTTTTTGCAACCAGTAAGTACGTACGGGTAGGTACATGTTCTCTGGGAACATTCCGAATGTGAGGCTTCGTTCTCTATCATGGCTAGATGACGATTAACTTCGGCCATGAATGCCTTAATCCACTTTTATACAGTAGTCTTGTCGTTCTATTGTAGCGATGGATTAAGTAGTACTTAATACATTGTGAGTACATATTTTCGATAGGCCCGTTGGCGCAATCGGTAGTGACCCTGTCTGTTGCGCCAGGGGTCGTGCGTTCGAATCCCTCTCAGGACAAATATTCGTGTGACGAACACTTGTATTTGTTTTGTGTCTGGATGTTAATATTATCCTATATATGTATGTATTTAATAAATAATATTTATGTATGTATATCAGTCTCTGACACTTAAATCACAGGCTCGCGCCTATTTGGGGTAGATGGCCGTGTGTGATAATGTCCAAGGAATTTTTTATTTAATTAATAGTTTGTATACGCCAAATAATGACACTTTACACATATTTTTCCCCGAAAGGGTACGCAGAGGTAGTACTTCCAGTATACTACCTCAAGTCATGTTTAGGTCCCATCATTTTCTAATACCTGACCAATATTTTCCATGTGCCCCGATGCTGCCTGGCGGGAAATTAGTTTCCTGTTGCTGCGTAGGGCGGTGGTTAAGATAAAATAATTTTTATTCTTCTAATATTTTCCAGTTTGAGAATTGAATGCATGTCAAGAACAGAATTACTAGATTTTAAATTGCCCTATAGCATAAAAACGAAGCGTAGCGTAGTGGAAGTAGCGTCCACAGCCAATGGTTCGCGTCGATTCAATGTAGTCGACAGAGTTAAGCAACGACGGTCGCGGTCGGATTGTGGATGGGTGACTGCTAGTGGCAAAATTTCATGGACGCAACCGTGCTTCGGAGGGCACGTTAAGCAACGTGCAAAGTCCCGGTTGTTTTGAATTGTGAAAACCGTCGTAAAGCCTTGTTGAAGACCTTCGGGTGGCTTGAGAACATTCGACACTGGGTTGGCCCTCCACCAATCCGCATTGGAGCAGCGTGGTGGAGTATGTTCTATGCCTCCCGCAAATTTGTCTGTGGGGGAGACCCGAGCTCAGCAGTGGCACGACTATAGTTGTAAGCTTAGACGTGCCATAGAAATGAGAATAATACTTGGCTGGTGGAACAGACGAACATTATTTATTCCAATCCTCAAAACCAAAGAAATCTTCTGTACCTTAAGGTACCTCCACCAAGGTTCCACCGTACCTCCGGGAGTACGGTGGATATTTTAAAGTTAAACGATACCATTTGCATAGTAAACTCAAATTTCTTTGCCCCAAAGAAATCATAGGTAGCATTGACATCAAAGTTGAAAGGTTTCTTTATATTATTACTTTACTTTATATTTTTAAATAATATCTTCAACGTCATATCGAAACATTTAAATACAATAATTTAATGGTTTTCGTTCGTAATATTTTCACAAGAAAACTATTTCAAGTCCAATTGCTTTTCAAGTGTAGGTACAGTCTATTAATAGACGAACAAAAACTAGAGATGTGGCTTGAAGACCATTTCCAGACGAAAAATGTGCCTTTCGTCTGCAAAAACAATGCGGACCCATTAACACACACACGTAGGGAGCAGGCCTAACAAGGATCGTTGCAAAATGCATTACCCTGCCTCCATAACTCAGGCTTACTAGATAAAGTGTTCCATTAGATGGTTTGCGGGACCGGTTTGTTTCTACAGGGTTTATAAGCGGATACCGGGAGTCGGGACCTCATTCCCGTGCGGACTCCCGAAGGCTCTCCCGGATAAGATGTGGCGTTTCCCCGTGCTCCTGTTGGCCGCGACTGCGTCTGCGCAGATCCCGTCGCTGGGATGGTGCCCGGACTATCAGGTGAGTTTGGTTCTATTAGACTTTGACAATGATTTTGTACTATAATAATTATGCCACCTTCATAGAATTATGTGTTGTGGTCGTTTAGATGTACTATTAATGTACTTACTGTTTATTTGTTTTTAGTGAATTCAAAAATATTTATGGATACTAACATATTTTTATTACAATAAAACCAGAACATTTGTGGAATAGATATTTAAAATTAAAAGATAAAATGTAAGTGTCTGATTTAACCAGCATTAGAACCAAACCTAGCAATGTTTTTAAAAATATGTTTTAAAAAGTAGGGTTTCATCCCAGACATCAAGACATCAATGACATCAAGTTAAAACAGAATATTTGCAATTTTCCGGAACATTAGGATAATTATTGTTTAGGTAATAATAATATAATTTATTATTACATATTATTTATTATACCTTATCTTCGAAGTACCTTATTGACAAAAAATATTCAGATAATCTAATATTCAGATAATCTCTCTTTACTTCTGTGACGTGTGATCATTTTAATTATCTGTATCTTATATAAAGCGGCATCTACCTACTTATAACCACTAAAGCATAAATTCATAAAAACGATGAACTAGATTTTAACAATTCAGAGTAATAAATGTCCAGTGGTTATCAAACTTGCTTCTTACTAGAGCGGTCCGGATTCAAGTTCGTTTTAAGAAATTAAATGTCACCTGCTGTAACGGTGCAGGAAACATTGTGAGGTAACCTGCATGTCTGATAGTTATTCATAATATTCTCGAAGGCATGTGAAGTCTGCCAATCCGCAATCCAGCGTGATGGAATAATTAAGGAGACCCGTGCCCAACAGTGGGACAAAGACAGGTTTATGGCGGTGGGTGGAATCATGGTAATGAAATTAAAACCACAACAGTCCTTGAACTTTATCAAGGAGGTATCACATAGCCCCGTGAGACACTTATATAACCCGCGCAACAGTAGACCGGTCCGGGGCGATGACTTGAACACTTTCGATCTCATTGCCATTGACGAAACAAGTGGTTCTAGAGCTTATACAGATCAACATGTACAAAGATAAGTGGTCTTATTAACATTTAGCTAATTACACTGCTAATTATGACAAAATCGATCTACTACAAAATAGCCATTACAATTAGATATCTTACGATACGTACGAGCATTAAATATTCATCGTGATTTCAAAAATATCTAAGCTAAGAAAATTACATTTCTTTTTATTTTTCTCTATCCTCTAGGTCCTCTACAAATATAGGATATACAAGTGTATCTTCTTCATGATGAACACCAGATATATTTCTTATCTTACACGCCCAAGATATCTTATATTGACTAAGTTATTCTACCACGTAGTCAATCTAATAAAGATCAAACTTATTGACCTTTTGGCCAGTTTTCTCCCATGAATGTTTAATAATCTCTTATGTTCTCTTAACAGCCTATGGCAAACTTCAACATCAACAAGTTCCTTGGCGAGTGGTATGAGGCTGAGCGCTACTTCACCGTCAGTGAGCTGGGAAGCCGCTGCGTCACCACCAGATACGAGAGCACGCCTGAAGGAAGAATCCTCGTCTCCAATGAGATCACTAACTCCTTGTAAGTAAACGGCAACTACGCAGACGGAGATAGCCATATCTGCAATTCCTACCTACATATCTGCTAGCCCTGCTATGTGTAAAATAAGACTAGTATCCTCTTTTTAATACTCTGAAGTAGGCTAACTAGTCAGTGAAATAGTTTAGAAGAGCATACATTTTGGGTACCTATATCAGCGCGGAGAGATGAGCTCCAAATATAAACCTTGAATTTATCATGGTACTCGTAGGTTCGTTACATGATAGCTCCTGACCCAATTCCACCTATTAATATCCATAATATACCCTGTGTCCGCTTCTATTCAGATTATAACTTGCTGTTTAATAATAGTCGCATACTATTATTAATCAGGTCTAAAACAAGCACACTATGTATTTATATTTAGTCGTTTTAGGCTTGCAAATGATTCAGTTAAACGAGCTAAAAAAGTAACATTTTTCAATTCTACTCATCACCACTCCCACCTTACTTATGTCTCAATAGAATAGGCGAATAAATGGGTAAAAATGTGGCCGCACAAAGCTTTTAACGTGATTTTTAATTCCACCACGAATACTGGTTTTCTCACTGTACTTTTATTTAACTAGAACCGGGATGAAGCGTGTGATGGACGGCTACCTCCAGATGATTGGACGCGAGGGCGAGGGCCGCATGATCGTCAAGTACTCGACCCTGCCGGTGCCCTACGACACCGAGTTCAGCATCCTCGACACCGACTATGACTCTTACGCGGTCATGTGGTCCTGCAGCGGAATTGGGCCTGTGCACATCCGTGAGTTTGTTTCATCAGAACTAGAATCTATTGAAACGCAGTAGACCATCGACAAAGTTAAGCAAAGACGAGCGCGGTTGATTTGTGCTAGTTTTAGCTAGTGGCAAAACTTCACGGGCACTACCGTGCTTCGGAGGGAACGTTTAGCCTCGGTCCTGGTTGTTTTCAATGGTAAAAACAACAGAACCTTCGGGTGGCTTAAGAACATTCGACACGGTTGTCCCACACCAATTCGCATTAGAGCAGCGTGGTGGACTATGCTTTAGAGTACTATAGACCTTCCACAGTTGTGTCTGTCTCTTACCCGTGCCTAACAGTGGCACGTCTATGAAATTGACCATCGATATGAAGTGTAAAAATGGTAGATAATAATATTTTAACGCTCTGACATTGGCTATAATAACTCCTCCTACACTTTCAGGGACCTCAGTATTATAGGTAACAATTTTAAAAAGGTACAATACTTTTTGAAAAAAACGCTGGTCTTAAAATATTTTCGCTTCGAATTCTATTTGAAATAGGGCGCTCCAATTCCTAAAAATTCAAGGCTCTAGTCACTGTATTTAATTCCGAGAGAAAGATGAGTGACCTTGACTGTCGAACCGCGAGTCTCTGGTCGAATCCTGACTGGGCAGAAATTTATTTCCGCGATATCAGACACAATAGAAAATCGTGTCTCATCTTAAATAGATTTTAAGAGGCAAGGGAAGTATTTGTATTCGACTCAAGGATGTTAACTTTCCGCCCACAACATCAGCAAAACTGCGGAGATGTGCATTAGAGTTTTGTATATTAATTTAACACCTCTTTTTATCAAACCAGAGAACGCCTGGATCCTGACCCGTGAGCGACTGGCCGCGCCCATGGTCATGCAATACGCGTACGCTGCGCTCGAGCGCTACAAGATCTCCAGAACATTCTTCGTGAAGACTAACCAGGACGACTGCTCCGTGCTGCCCATTCCAGTGAGCATGGATGCGAAGAATGTTTATGAAGATAATGACGTGGCTAAGAGTGCGGTTGTCGTTCCTGTTGTTGAGGAAAAGGATGTGAAGGAGACTGTTGTTGAAGTAAGTTACTTTTAGTCCTCAAGTCTTATTCACGCATGTGTACTGAATTTGAACAAGACTTGTGAATTCTGTTCAAGTTCTGTCACAGTTGTCATGGGCAGCAGTGGTGATGCATACGCGTTTGATATCTTATACACATAAGATGTTTATAAGCTATAAGCATTCTGTTTCTAGTGACTCAAACTTACCAAAGCGAAGCTGTTTACTGCTCAGTTCATCGTGAATCGAATGCGTTAGTAGCCAGCCTAAATGGCTCAAACCAATTTAACCGTATATGTAACACAACACATAACAGAGTATATTCTTACTTGGTATGGCCACGCAAGCATAACTGACCAAGCACCTCAGATACCAGTACCTTCTTCATGTATGTTGATATGTTCCCCGTAACATGTAATGACTCAAACACATACCTATACTAGGTATGTGGTTGAATTAAATTTAATGAAAATTAATTATCTTTCAGAAAAGGGTTAAACCCCAAGTAAATCAAGATGTGCCTCTGGTACGCTCCGCCGCTCTCAGCCCTGGAACACCAGAGGATGGCCTTGCCTCACCCTTGACTAAATCGGACACGATGGCAGAAACCATGATGCCCATCAAAGATATGGATCAAAAAATAATCAAAATCGAAAAGGAAGAACAGATGGAGAAGAAGGAGGAAATAGCTCCGATGGCAGCCGCCAGTGAGAAAAAAGAAGAGAAAATAGAAGCACCGATGCCAGCTTCAAAACCCATGCAATAATTATCACGACATCAAATTAGCATTAAATGTATAAATGTGTGCCTGCTGAATGTGTGAGGCGTTACTATAGTATCTGAACAGGCTATTGTACCAAATACTCACGGACCATCGGAAACTGATGTGGAATCGTCTTTCGCGCAATCTATGTGGCGTTTGTCCTAGATATGCTATAGTCATTTTTGTAAGGATTAACGAATAAAGCTGAAATAAATGCTAAAACCTTAAACTTATCTTGGTTTGTTATTTATGTTCTATTCTCTTTCCCCTTGTATATATATTTTTAATTTTATTTCATTAGATCACAACGACATCACACATTGCATTGACAATGTAGGATAGCTTGTAACTTTGCGTTGTAACTAAATTCAATTAGTGGTAACCTATAGACATCCCACTGCTGGGAACGGCCACAAACAAATCTGCGGAAAGTCTAGAGCATACTCTACCGCGCTGCTCCAATGCGCATTGGTTAGTGGCCAACCCAATGTCGAATATTCTCAAGCCACTAGAAGGTCTTCGACAAGACTTAACTGTTTTCACCATTGAAAACTACCGGGACCGAAGGCTTAACGTGCCCTCCGAAGCACGGTAGCGCCCATGAAATTTTGCCACTAGCAGTCACACATCCACAAACCAACCGCGCGGGCGCGTTGCTTAACTAACATCGACGCATTGGGCTATGGACGCTATAAACTAAATTGAATTACTTTTCATAATATTTTGTTGAGTGCACTTGTTCAAGATGACACTAAATACAGAGTCAGAATCTTAGCTATTTTATATAATGTATATACCTATATATAAAACACTAAGTTGGTACGTACTGTTATGATCCAAAAATACTGATACCAATTTAAATATGTAAGAAAAATGTAACAGCCTCTGTTAGATAATAAAAAGCAAAAGAAACGGGTCTGATTGTATTGGTCAGGCTGATACTGAGCGCCCACTCCCGGCCGCTATCCCACTACTGCCCGATACGGAGACTTTTGGCTGCTGGGTTTCCCCCCTGGCCCGGTTCGCCTCTCCTTAGTAAACCTGCATCCCCCAGACTCCTCCGGGGGATCCATATTAATACCAGGCTTAGTGTGGACGTCCAGTCAACATGGGCCACACAGCACCAGGACTCCCGACCTCAAACCATCCTCCGTCTCCGACCTCCGAGTAGCCGGATTACAGGAGACGCCACGCTCCCAGTCGACTGTGATGTCGAATTTGTTGACCTGAAACGACTAAAGGTCATGGATTCAAATCTCTTCAAACCGTTTACGTATATTACATTTATTTTCAAGTGATTTTTTTATTAATTGAGTATTTTATAAACTTTTTTTTTGCTTTTTGCAATTATTTATTAATAGGTTTTGAATATTTATATTTTTGTAAAAAAAAACGTATGCCAATATGCAGCAACGCAACTGTGACGCCGCTGGTGTTGCCCGTGTCCATCATTGTAGTTTTCCGCGGTGACGGCTGTGGTGACGGTGACCACTTAACATCAGGTGGTTCGATATGTCTGTTTGTTAGTATGTGTTATATAAATACTCTCTTCATAGAAAATTACTTCTCATGCAAGTAAACGATACCCGACATCAACACACTTTACATGTATCCCTATCACAATCTTATTACGAAATGAAATTACAAAACACCTAAAACGGCGTTTAAGCATAGAATACAGTGCCGGACATGTTAGATCAAATAATACAAAGGTGCAATTGCAATAATATATTTTAACATATTACTTACACATATCTCAACTATGACATGATTATGTTATTAGAAATAAGCAGTTCAGTTCAGATGATTCTAGTAAAGAAATTGTAATATAACTAAACAATAACAATAGACTTGCCTTGTCACGGCATAAATTGTTTAGACAAAATAAAATATTAGGACGAATTTCGCTATGTTAGCGAAATTCGTGTTCTGGTTAAATGGAAAATTTTAACCGCGATTGATTTATAGAGTAGAAAGAAGACAATAGTTTATCAAGTATTCGTTAGTTACTAATAATTTTTTTCTATCAGTAAAATTTAATAGAAAGAATAGACATCAAAAGAAACGGGTCTGGTTGTATTGGTCAGGCTGATACTGAGCGCCCACTCCCGGCCGCTATCCCACTACTGCCCGATACGGAGACTTTTGGCTGCTGGGTTTCCCCCCTGGCCCGGTTCGCCTCTCCTTAGTAAACCTGCATCCCCCAGACTCCTCCGGGGGATCCATATTAATACCAGGCTTAGTGTGGACGTCCAGTCAACATGGGCCACACAGCACCAGGACTCCCGACCTCAAACCATCCTCCGTCTCCGACCTCCGAGTAGCCGGATTACAGGAGACGCCACGCTCCCAGTCGAAAGTAATGTCGAAAATGTTGAACACAATACAAAAGAAGGTCGTAATATCAAACCTCCTTAGTCACAAATTTAGCAAATAGTTTTATCTTTTATTCCTTTATATAATTGATATACCATAAATATAGCTTTTTATTTAAATGATACGATTGACAAAATGCATAAAATTGTATGAAAACATTTTTTAGAAGTGGTATTACAAAAAGTGTGCTCAGCGCATTCTACTGTACGTTTGAATACTAAGACAACACTAAGTACAGTAGTAAGTTCACACCTGGAAATATAGATGGCGCGCATATCGTCTAACATGGGAGATTCAGTATATTATTATTATTTAACTCGTGATAGCATGGCTAAATAAGAAAGACTTAATTTCAGCCTTGGTATTAGTTCCCTTAATTACATCCAACTTCAAACTACGTATCACCATATCTCGTTACCTTTTACAGTTTTCTCCTCTTTGTATTCTCCGTCTTTGGCATGAATGCATGCTTCTATTCAATTGAGTATCTACTTAGTTCATAGCAAATTAACCAAGCTCTAGGAATTCGAATCCTCCATAAGTTGTGATATATTTGAATGGATTTTATTACATTTTTTATTTCCTTTTTTACCAGACAGAAGGAGTGTGTATGTATTTTTAGTGTGTACCTATGTATTTTGACTATGTATTATGGTTTGGGAATAATGAATAAGTTAATGACGTTGCTGAATATTTTACAGTACGAGATACTATTTAGTAACTAACGTCACATAGCCGAATCGTCACTGAAAATCCCGAACTTGGACAAATTACTCAATGACATGTTTATTACGGGCACACGGCCTCCATATATGTTTTAATTTATGAGGTCTAACGTCTAACACACACTTAAGATTCAAACTATGTACTTTATAAGTTACATAATCTTCAGAAGTTCCTAATGTCTCCCTTCCTCCCCCGTGTTCCTAATATTACCCAACTAGTGGACGCTCGCAGCTTCGTTTGCGTTTTTATTAACTGTCCTTCTCATGAAAATAAGCAGAAAATCTCATCTCTAAGCAACAGGTATCTGGTAGATGCAATGATTTCGATGCAATGATAATTACGAAGTAAGTTGTAGGTAACTAATATAGTATATTTATACATATAGCAAAGATATATAATAGTTTTTACAAACGTTTTAATCGCTTGTAATGTTTTTTGGTCGGTTTAGGTCAAATCTCGCAAGCCTAATTTGTATCTATTTTTGCCTTATCTTTTACATGTTGATTAAGTTCTAATGACAATGAAATTTTAATGGTAAGCTACTTGAGCAATCTAGCGTTTTAATTCTAGAGGACTGTATCGCGAGGCTACATTAGGCTAGAGTCGATGTTTGGAGTTACTAGTATAGGTACTTTATTCAAGTTAATCTTACACTAGTTATAGAGAGCCAGTTAGGTGCTCCAAGATCAGCAATAGCTGCGCCGGCGCAGTCCTCTTTTGACCACGGAGAAGGCCAGCCGACCTCTTGTCAATTTCAACCGGTCCAAAGTTAATTTAGTTTATAAGTGCTATTAAAGTGTGTTCGTATTCGAGATTGAAGGTGAGTCGGAAGTTTGTTTAGTGTAGGTACACGGAAAACGATATGATTGTCATTGATATTTTGTTTGCATATTCCTTAAATTTCAATAGAATTGCTTCATTATCTGGAACAATTGTTTACTTAATTAATAAAATATGGGATAGGCATGTGGTGGGTTTTAGCCCGGTAATGTCATTGAGGAGGATGAATACATTTGTCTTACCGATGGCAAGGTGTAATGTGTCTAATTCCACGTCAGCGAAGCGAAGGGCGTCCACTAGTTTTATTTGATAATTGTGAGTACTTTACTTATGGAAACAAACCGAGCACTCCTGTGGTGAACCGGTTTCTGATCCTAGGCCCATTCAGCCAGACCCAAGACAAACTACAGGAACAGGAAAGAAACATATTTCACCGTTTGGAAGTCGAACCTAGTATCTCTTGCTCTGCTAGGGAATTTCTCATAGTAACGATACGGAGCGTAGTTGAAACCAGCTTACAAACGTAAGCAAATAGGGTTGGTATTCAGTAATTTACCTTTGTGATCGAATGTGTGTGTGGGTCCATGTTTAAGTCATACTGGCACTCACCACAATGAGTACCATCTGAAAGGACATCAGCATTTACCAGATGATGAAGATGATCGTCTTAATCGATCGAAACTAGTCGGCCTATTGCCGACTCAAATCACACTTGAGTAAGCCGGTAATTTCAACTATAAACATCTGAAAAGGGTTTGGATAAACCTTTACCTAGAAATGTTACCTAAACCCAGGTTTAACTTAGGTAGTTAATAATACTCGGTGCTTAACAATCAAAACTTAACTTCAAGTTCAAGATCAAGTGACTATTTAAATAACTTATTCAAGGTACCTAGTTAATTTCATGCAAGGTATATTATTTATAACATACTTAAAAATAGTTTTGCTAATTATGTAAAGGGTGCATTAATAACTACAATATATGAGTCAATGACACCGTAAAGTCTCGTGCTTTAAGATGTCCAGAGTTTAAATCCTACTCTCAGTACTTTTTTGGGGTACCAAACATTCTACTTAACATTAGCGACTGTACTGACTACCGAACTGTCTCGGGTTCGAAACCCGTCCGAGGCAGCTATTTATTTCGCAGTAAAGGTATACATTTCCATGTAATCTTCCATCCCATATAGGGGTTGAATTTTTTAAAATCCTTAAATATGTATGTGTTAAAAACGACCAGAATAGAGAGAGAGTCAATTGTAAGAAGTCTAGCCATTATGACCAACCACCACCATCATCTTGAGACCATGACCACTAGGTATGTCAAGAGTGAACGACTAGGGAGATATAGCTAGCTCCTGATGGAAAGGTAGAGTAGCACACTTATTTGCTAGTCCTGTTACTTAAAACAGTAATGCCAACAGGAATATGAAGCCATACTTCGTGGGAAGAGTGCCTAACTGCCTAACTAATAGTCGCGTTGTGTGACAAATTATTTTTTTACAGTCATTAGTAATTCGCAATTTTTTTTATTAACCAATCGTCGGCTACATATGCGAAATTTACAAAATGATTTAAATAATTATGTTAATATACCTACTATGCGGCAAAATAGTTAAGATCACGGTTATAATAAGTTATTACGTAATTTATTAATTTAAAACGTCTTAGGGAAGCAATATAATAATTGTGAGTAGTCATCGCTCTGAATCGCAGGTCTGATGAGATGCTGTAATAAAGATCCGTTATTTTTTGGCAAGCCTGACCTCACGGTCAGCCTGTCAAAAAATAACACTGCGCTAAGTGCAATTGATAATGTGAAAAAGTATCCACGGAAATGACAAGCGTGTTTTTTGTACAACACTTATGATACAAGGTCGATTGGAGTAGTACCTAGGTACTCGTAGTTTTTATAGACGAAATTATTTCATAATAATTTATACAACTGTTGGAAAAATAGAATGCATTTTGTATGGTTTTATCAACATGGAAATGTGATACGCTAACTCACTCACATAGGCTCTAGGTTTCCCTGATTGGTAACGGACACAGACAGCTAACGACACAATTTAACATTCCGAGTATTAATATTCATCTGCGAATTAAATATTTGTCCGGGCTGAGATTCTTACATGGGACCCGCGAGCGGAAGTCAGGATCATTCGCCACTAAGCCACTGAAGAGATGGACTGTTCATGCGCTGTCTTTTTTATGTTCATCGTATTCTTTTGCCTGTTACAAATACTAATACTTAATAATGAATAAAAAGATGAATCGAATTACCATCGTTTACGTGTCTGTCTTCTTATATCAAATCGAAACACGAAAAAATTATTTTATCTAAGTAAAAAAACAATGCATGCAATTAAGGTGCAATAATATTTGACCTTTTCGAAAAAGACTACGTATTTGCTCAAGGTTACATAGAGAACTTGAAAGCTTGTAGACCTTGTTTAACTAAAGCCACTGATAAACTTAAATTTAACCTACTTTATTTTAATTATCTACAAGTACCAATCCTCACTTTTCAAGCTTTTTATCCTTATCCCCATTCCTTCCATTCCGAGAGGAGACAGACCAGTGTCCAACCGTCCAACAATAAGAGGGTATTGTTCGATGGTGATGATGAGAGTAACTAATTATTCAATGAGTATAATATTTCGTGATTAATTTATATTAAGCTGTTTAAATCATGCTGTCATAATTCATAATTACAGTTGCACCTATACTCGTACATGGCATATATATACAATGGTTATTGTAATTGTAAATTGTATTGACAATTGTAAGTATCCACAAATCATAGATGTCCCACTGTTGAGAACGGGTCTGTCCCACAGCCACAGACAGTCTAGAGTATAATCCATCACGCTGCTCCAATTCGGATTGATCAAGGGTAATGGATCCAGTAGTAGGATACGGATGAAGCAATGGGAGATATAAACTCTTGTAGGATAGCGCAAGCGCAATCAATAATTACCCCTATAACTAACTATTCAAGTAACTATGAGATATCAAATACCGTCTTTCAACCTGGGTCACCACGGCACCGTTAATGTTTACCGTAACATCTGAGATGCCAGGACGGGCTTACAAGTCAAGACCTCTCGATAGGTTTTACTGCATCCGTTATACTAACTGCGCTTCGTTGCAAGTTCAATTACGGTATCTACACGAAGATTTCTCGAAGAACTACATGATAATATTTAATAATTGCGTATAAAGAGTACTTTCTATTATATGTGTTTAAATATAATTATAAAAAAAGCTTTTTTTTAAAAAAAGCTTTTTATAATTTTATTTTTTATTTTTATTTATTTTCGTGCATTGTCATCGGAACCAAATATGTGTGCTAAATTTCAGCTCGATAGCT
>DWTT01000601.1:0-14694 GCA_018250895.1 Carterocephalus mandan
ATGTATTCCAATGGAAACTTCATGGCATGGTGCTGAGAGACCCTGCCTGCCAAACCTTGGGCCCCGGGTTTTACGCAGTAAAACAATAAATGACATTCTATAAAAACACAAACGATGACCAGTGGTGGCCAAAAGGCGGTCTTATCGCTTCAGTAGCGATTTCTTCCAGACAACCTTTGGGTAGAGAAGAAAGTAAGTTAATAGATGTCAAATGT
Source organism: Carterocephalus mandan (assembly GCA_018250895.1). NCBI lineage: Eukaryota > Metazoa > Arthropoda > Insecta > Lepidoptera > Hesperiidae > Carterocephalus > Carterocephalus mandan. Next base: position 216 of record DWTT01000601.1, read on the forward strand.
TGGAAATTAAATACTTGTGAAAAGTATCTAGGTATTTTAAAACCGGAGCAGGTGAGTGGTAGCAACATTATTACACCTGTATTCATTGGGTTCATCAAGGTGAATTAACCATAAAACGATCCAATCCCCTTTTAAGTTTATGTACTGTAATAGTTTAGAGTTTATGTCTTCGTTAGTAGCTAGTTTAATACTGTACGTGGGCAGCAGTAGTGAGTAAATCGAGGACGAGACGGTCGAACCATATCATTACACCGTAATTCAAATAATAATCTCAAGGAGCGCACGGTCGGCTAACGTTCGGACACAGATAACTATGATTGGTTATGGAATATCTGTATCAGGTTCGAAGTCGCTTACGATGAACACATTGACAATGTCTACCCAATAACGGTACCTACTTATAGTGGTTTGTTGAGGTATCGTGGATAGACTGTGTATAAATGTGTTTTATTCATGAACATTAAATAATAGAATTCTGAAATATATACTATATACTAGTGGAAGCCCGCAGCTTCGCTCGCGTGTTCGCTGTCTTTTCTCGGGCTCAGAGTTCTAGACTATCTATGTATTTCATTTCAGTAGTTTAGGCGTGAAAGCGAGACATACAGACAGACAGAGTTACTTTCGCATTTATAATATTAGTGTGGTATTTCACTGTATTTGATCTAGGAGCATCCTCACTCGAAACACGATAACGTTGATTTCATTGAAAAAAAATCGCAAAGTTAGGTATAAACAGGAATGAAAATGTCGTTTTATTTGAGTTACAGCATACATATTCGTTTTAGTTGAGTATACTAAAGAATAACTAGAAAAAAGAAACTCAAACTCAGCAATTGACAGCATTGATCGGTTGCGATTTATTCACACAGCGTCGCATGGTCCGTCCGAGTAATTTATCTAGCATTTAAATTCTAAAGTGTCTCAGCTCAGTACGGCGAGGAGGCATAAAGGACAACCCCATAAAACCGGTACTAAAGTCATACTGACAAAAGTGTAAATAATTTTAAGATAATCGCTTGCGCGCGATGTTTTACGGCTTTGCTTAGAGCTAAAAGGTCTTCGTCAGAGCAAGCCATTTTATCAAAGTGGGCAACAAGTGACTTACCAAAGGAAAACTATGGTTACTATCATTGATGGGCCCTTGATATATTATCATTGATGGAGTGGGATTCGAACCCACGGCCCCTGGCGTAATATGCAGCGTCAATACCGACTGCGCCAACGGGCCCGTCAAATGTATGTACGAGTATTTATCACTAAAATTAACTTTTACCCGCGACTTCGCTCGCGTTCTAAATAGCTTATGACACTTTGTAACTATGTAGCTTGTAGCCTACCTATCCATTCTTAGTATATAGTAGCAACAATCCATCCATAAGTAAGACACTGCTGGACATAGGCTTCCATTAGCAAATACACCCAGACTGTACTCTTAGAATCCCACGGCTTCCCGTAGTCTTCTACAAGTCACCCACCTAATCGAAGGGCGCTTAGTAGGTATCTACACCTTTGTGTAACATTATATCTTGATATTTGATTACTATAAAAAGGTTAAATCGAGTCAACCTTTAAAGATACACATATTATGTTGTTGCGAAAGTTTTTTAAAAGGTAAACATTTCCGTCATAACAACGACGTTTCAATATTAAGTGATACATAATGATATACAATACCTATATCACAATAAATAAAGAATTAATATCGCGACAATTCTCCCAATTAGTTAATGTTTGTATTTTTTGCTATTATATTGATTTGGCCTTGAATATTAAAATCTACTTCTAAAATAATATCAATAGGTGACGTATAGGTTTTTTTTTATCGCTCCTTGCGATCTCCACGAGGGAGAATTAAACACACAGACAGACAGACAAGTTCCTCTATTGTACACCAAAAGGATAAAGAAACAACATGCAACAAGTATATACAAAAATAATAAAATATTAGAGTGGTAGTACAAATGGCGGTAAACGTTTTTATTATAAACGTCTGTATCTACAGAATAATATGTTGCATTTTGCGCGCGGAACCTAACTTGATAAGCACTACGTTTAAGTGACCTTCGCTATGCCCCCCAACCATTGCGGTTACACCGTTGATCGCCGATCGACAGTGTGAAATCGGCCGCATATACTGCCACATATAGATCTGTCTAAGTTGAGGCGATTCTTGATATTATGGGGTGTGAAAATTCCGCCCGCACGTGGAACGCGTTTGAGATGACCCTATTTGAAGAACCGATTCAGGTAGAAAAGATTAATTTTAATCTTAGTTTTTTATTATTTATTTATTTAAACTACGAAAATATTATTTATAAACCTAACCATTCTTTAAACAATGTAATAATACGTAAATAGAAATATTTAAAAATATTTTGCATATTTAATCGTCAAATAACGACCAATCCGGAAGCAAGAAACAAAGGTAGAAAGTAGAAACAATAAGCAGCGGCTATCAGCGACTGGCATGGAAATACGCTCGCTTATGTGTAACCCAAGCTTTATCTGCTTTATTTTCCACAGATACGCGCAATACGGTATTAATTGCCACTACTTTGCTAAATGAGATGTTTACGCTGATCGTACATTTTAGGTATTCGGTAGGTGGAGCGTGAAATGTGACTATGTTCAAAATGGCTATGTTTATTTGTTGGGTTCGAAGGTACATGAGAGCTATTAATAGATTATCAAATATTATCAGTCCGTCGGTATTATTAGGGCACTGTTATAATGAAACCATGATGACCAAAAATTTTATCATTCTGTAATCAAACAGATTACAAATTTCAATTTATATGTTTGAAATGTTTCTCCTGCCTCGTTGATCTAGTGGTAGTAAGCGCGACAGCTAAGCTCGTGGTCATGGGTTCGATCCCCGGATGGGGCAAAGTGTTATTAGGCTTTTATAATTTGAAATTTCCAGTTCTCTAAGTCTGGATTTGTGTCAGGTGTATGGCATGGGATCTAAACATAACTGGTGAAAAGTGGTACTACGCGCCTCTGCCTACCCCTTCGTAAAAATACAGGCGTGACGTTTTGTTATGTACCTATATTGAAATGTTTCTATTATAGATCTTTCCACTGTTTATATACTCGTATGTAACGATTGTGGCTTTAATGCAGCGTAAATTTGACAGTTGATAAAATTCCTCCGCCGTTTGTGGCGGTCAACAAGGACTTTACTAACTTGTGCTTCTCACACTGATACTTTGACACTTTGATAGACTTTCAGTGTGTCACACCTCTAGGTATACATGCCATGATTTATTACATAATAGTAGGTAATACAAATGTTAAACTAATGCCTCGAATATTATCTATGCCGTTTACTTATAACGCTCTTAAAAATATTCCTCCGAAGTCAGCTTTCATCAATTATTTATCTCTGTTCAATTTATCTCTTTACAATGAAAATTATTATTATTAAATATATTATGTAGGTACTTGAATATCACGACGTGTCGGCATACTCACAAAAACATTGCAGAATTGTACCGAACACAGCGTAGATAGAATCAGCGCTACAAATGCCCCGTGCTGGGCAAAAGCGGCAGATTAGTGGCGATAGATGCCCGCTTCTCGGCCCGCGCCCCATCATCCCATCATCCCATCAGCCGCCAGCCCGTCAGCCCGTCAGCGGTACACTCGCGCCGATTGCGATGTTACGAAACAATAAAATTGCATCTGTATGACCGACGGGTCGCGTTGACTCTATACAAACAGAGGTGCCCCGCTGGTTTGGTCAACGGTGTTATTCCATGACAGGAAAATCGTGAATGGTAACGGTATTTTATTATTTGTTACTCTAGGATATTGAGAAATACGACGGTAATTAAATTAAAATTTAGGTAGGTACGAATTTCGTCTAAATAACAAAAGTGCCATCTATCTATTCATCTATTAAAATAGTTATTAATAAACATTTATTGGTTGATGATGTTAATATAGTATGTTTAAAATATAATTTTAAATTGGGGATTTTTCCTGGTAACGTCCATAGCCCAAAGGCTCGCATCGATTTAATGTGATTGAAAGAGTTAAGCGGTCGGTTTGTGGATGGGTGACCGCTATTGGCATAATTTCATGAACGGCTACCGTGTTTCGTACCTCCACCAATCCGCATAGGAGCAGCGTGGTGGTGTATTCTCTAGACCTCCCTCAGCTTTGTCTGTGGGGGAGACTCGTGCCCAGCGGGACGAATAGGGGTCGCAACTAGCATCTGCGTATTTATGTATTTTTTTGTATATATTGTAGAAGAATCTATGCTTCTGCATTTCATTTCAATATAAATTAACTGAGTATGTAATATGAATGTCACATTCCTCCTTCCGCGTATTATTTCAAAAAGGAGTAAGTACCTAAAAAGTAATCGTTTCACGTTTTATTAGTTCATCTCAACAAAGCTAACAAATCTGCCACGTATAATAACCGCGAGCTCTGTGGGCGAGTAGTAATGGCAGCGATGGCTCGGAACATGAATGAATGTCAAGGATGATTCGCGCACGGTCCCGGTCGTCGTGTCGTGTGGTGCCGTGTGGTGCCGTGTCGTGCCGTGTCGCGTCGCCGGTAGCCGCGCGTGGACGTGCCGGTGTCGAGGGGCCCCGTCGACCGCTTGATTTACAGGGTTATTTGGTAGAACGAAATTTATGAACCAAATATTGGTTAAAGCATTTGTTGTGGATGTTTTGCCCGGCCGTAACCGCTTCCGGTGACCACTTTGCCCTACTGAATAACGGAAAGACCTTTAGTACGTTAGAAAATAAACAACATAAAATGTAACTACAAAACATTGAAACGTGAGGCACAAATCTTTTATTTTTGATGCTTCGTGCCCATAAGTATCACTAATCCAGCGGATTAGTGATACTTATGGGCCCCATACACGATACGATTGATCTGTCCGATCGATCTGACGGAAGTCGTAAACGATCGATCGTCACAAAAATGCCATACAAAAAATACACATACAATTCATCTGTCCGATCGGTCTGAAATGACGGATCGTACAGATAAATTGTACCGAATATGGGGCCCTTTAGAATGGTGTAAATCAGTGACATACATATAGTTCCAGAATGTCTGTCTATCATAAGCTGCAACCCACAGACGTTCCACTGCCAGCAGCACGGATCTCCCTCACGGACAAATATGCGGGAGGTTTAGAGCATACTCCACCACGCTGCTCCATTGGTGGAGGGGTACACCAAGTGTCGAATTTTCACAAGCCTCCCTCCGGTCGTTGATCACGTTTCAGAGCAAAGATTGTTATCACCATTAAAAATAACCGGGACCGACGGCTTAACGTGCCCTCCGAAGCAGGGTAGCGTCCATGAAATTTTGCCACTAGCGGTCACCCATCCACAAACCGACCGCGCCCGTCGTTGCTTAACTCTGTTGATCACATTGATTCGATGCAAGCCATTGGGCTATGGACACTACACTGTCTATTATAATATTTATGTATTCGTTGCATATGTATTAACAACCGCAGTAACGTGACCGACGAATCATGTGGGAAACCTTATATTATAATAATAACAATCCATCAACCTGGTTGTTTTTGTAATTTAATTAGTTTTCCGCGCGAACTAAAAACGTTTGAGTAGTTTTCAATCAATTCTATTACATTCAGTAACATGTTAAAATCAATGTTAAAATTCAATCAGTATTTTCGAGTGATTTTATTATGCCTGCCATAATAATCCTTACGGACGAAAGTAATTTCATCATCAAGAAAATTCTATAAAGATTAACTTGGTTCGTTTTCTTCTTAATTAAATTTAATAATATCGCAATATAACATCATGATTGTATTTCTCCGAAGGGGCAGCCAGAGGTGTGTTGTAGAAAACCCACTTTTTACCAGTTATGTTTAGGTCCCATGACCCATGTAATAGTTGGTGAGCATATTGCTATACACCGGGCACAAATCCAGATTAGATTGGATTAGATGGATGGATGGATGGACTTTTATCCCGTTAATTCCTCTTCTATTTCAAATTCAATGGGTAGAGTGTTTCCGGTAATTTCCTTGAGCCGGTCAGGAACTATAAACGAAACTTTTCTTATATCTAATCCACGCAACATAAGCTGACGGTACCTGAGTACTCTCCTCGGGTATATATGTACCTACATTTTTCCCCATCAGATTTTATGTGAATTGTGAACAAAGAACTTAGCTACGACAGCCGATTCAGCGAAATAATTAACCTTGTTCTCAAAATTAAATGATGATGTCATTACAATAACAAAGAAGTAATATTTAAAGAGTTTTAACGTGGCCTCCTTTCCGTCCCGCTGTTGTATATTAAAAATCGGAGTAATCGTTTATTATTATACAAAGAACAAAGGATACGTATTTAGCACGTACAAGGTTGGAAATCTAACGTTATAACAATGAAACCTTCGACCACATTGCTATATCACAAGGCTCGTCCTTCGGAACTTGTCCTTCTTACTCCTGGCTGCCTTGACCTCGTCCGTGCTCTGCAAGCTGCTTCTTATATCAGGACCACGTTATTTATTTTCATTATTATTATAAAATATTGTGCGAATACCTTGAAGTTTATCTTTGGCTCTTGGGAATAAATTAAAGTCGCCAGGTTGGGACTATATGGCGGATGTTTCAGTATCTCGACACCTGCCATGGTTATATATTCAACTGTTCGTTTTGTGGAGACCGCTGAACGTTGTCGTGGTGAAGGAGGATCCTACTTGGATAGCGCTGATGACGAATATTTTCCAAGAGAACAGGTAAACAACAATTAACATACCAGTCTGCAGTAACTGGCCTGCCATCTTCCAGCGCAACTGTCGCGAAATGACTTTTCCGACCAAAGAACGAGGCAATCATCTTGTTTCCCTGACTTCTTCCTTTCTTCAACTTCGAAGAATCACCCACTGAGCAGATTGTCCGTTGGTTTCGGGTTCGCAGCAATATATCCAGCTTTCACCACCTGTCAAATACAGCATTCGAGTCACCTCCGTTTGGCTTTAGTATCATTTCGCGACACCAGTCCATGTTAGGCGTTTCTGGTCTTCGGTCAAATTATGGCGAATCCATTTGGTGCAAAGTTTCCTGACGCCTAAATGTTCGTGTTATATTTTTTGGACTTGTCTATGGCTAATCTTGCCCGCATCTGCTGGTAGGTACCTCTCTCACTCTTTTGGCTTCCTCTATCATGCAGGTGATAGTTGACTGCTTGATAGTTGGCGTGCCAGTCAGAGGTTCGAACTTGTAGTACGGTCCTGGGTTCGAACTTGTAGTACGGTCCTTTCAATCGTATGTCAATCAAATCGACCTGCTTGAGCCCATCTCATTCTAAAAAGCCGCTGATATACAGCCCAGCGCCCTAATTGTTAATAAGCTTCATATTTCAGACTTTTTAATCTAACAAGCTTGTGATTTGTAACCTTGTCCAAGAAAACGTATACGCTGCTACTAATAACGGTAGTAATAGTGGCAGTATATAATGGTAGTTTGCAATATGCAGCGTAAATGGCGGCACCAGAGGAAGTACGGGGAAAAGCGCTGCATTCACAATGCCCTCTCTAACTGGAGTAAGCGCGTTAGGGTGGGGACATAGTGAAACACTTAGCGATCTATGATTGCTACTTCAAAGTTCTTTCTAACATAAAATTCAATTTGATGGTTCAGATCAAGTGAAAAGATTTCTTAATTTTAAAATAACATATTAACAAATTTAATTTTAAGTAATTATCCTGATTATCTTTCATCAATGAATTATTTTCTGTTTGTCGTATTATAACTGTTTCAATTAATAACTAACGACGCCGCGTGATAAACATCCGATTGTTTCGACGTCTTCAGATAATTGATTACATATCAAATATATTTATTATCTGTTTAACAACTTACCGCATCGGAATTCTGAATACTTGTCTATCGATATACGCGACACCTGAAGATTGTTACATAAAAGTAATATAACGTGTATTTGAAGGTTGTCGTTGTTTGCCTTAATTAACATACAATCGTTTTCGCGACAACAGCCAACCTTGGTGTGACAAACGCTGCATAATACATAACTCATGAGGTTTTTCTTTTATTCTTAAATAAACATTTAGGAGAACGATTCACACACCCGACTCCAGTGCAAGTGTAGGTGTTACTCAGACAATCGTTCTTTCTCGAATTGTACTTGCTTCCATAAAGACGTATGTCACACATGTGCAATTTGTAACATAAATTTTTTAGTACAGTTATCAAGTGGGAAGAGAGTTGATAAACTCTGTTGTGGTGCTGTTGGATGTATGGTGAGTATATTTGCCTAGATGACGTAAGTGATGCATTCTTTTTCATGTACACTATCGGAAAATTTGCCCCGTTATATTACTAATGGGTAGTTAAATATTCATCGCGAGTATGTCAATTTACTTTTCACTATAAATATCCTTGTAAATATCATAATTCGGACATTTCTGCCTTTGTCATATTTTTGGAAAATTCAATATATGTATTTACATTATCATTGTATATTATTGTTATATGATGATACTTGAATATACTTGTTAAGGCTCTGCTGTATGAGTATATGTGAGGCAACCGTATGCATTGTTACTGCCTGCATTATCAGAATTGACAGTTTTTGCGACGAACACTAGGTCAGAGGTACTCTGAGAATAGCTTTTACACAAGGGCAAGCATTTACTTGTGTTAAAGTTATAAATATGGGCACATTTATTCATTGTAGCTCTTGTAGCCAATTTGAAAAATCCTCGCAAATAAACATGAATTTTAAATACAATGTCATTGTATTAGTGGGATAAGGAGACTCACTATTCGCATAGCGGGTAGTGTAGCAACCCGCTTCCGCTCGTCACAGTAACCCCTCCCCGCCACTTAATCCCCGCGGGGTCCGGCGGCGCGGCACGATATAATAAGAGTAAATAACTCGCTTCACTTTTTGCTCCCCCGATTTTATTATTCCCTAATACTGACTTTCGAGCATTTTTTTAAATGTTTCACCCTGTTCTCTTTGTTTAGAGGCGCTGCAAGTTCTCTTTTCATTGGACGTTTGTCGAGTAATTGTTAAGTTTTATAGTTTTCGCGCTACTGCTTATATATATTTTTTTTTAATACAGTGTATCTATTACTTTTTTAACGATTATGTGCTGTTAATGATTAACTATAATAATGTCTTATCTCATACAATAGTAATAATGAAACAAATCTAGCATGTTTTATGCAAAGCTTTTGCGTTCATATTCATGTATGTACAATGTTCACAGGATTTTGAACAATAACTGCATGTATGTGGGTGGTAAATGTGGTATTAATCCCTCGCTACTATTAACGCTAGCACTTACACAATTTTTAATAGTAGCAAATAAACCATAAGTTTCTTGCAAAACTTTAATTCAAACGCCTTGAACTTTAATAACATAACTTTTCGTTTCAATTTTACACGCTATCATACTATCAGCACGACACGACAAGCCGGCTGAAGGGGAGGGAGGCTAAAAGTACAGCCAACAAGAAAAGTGCGATTTGTGAGTCAATAGAGCGGAATGTTTGCGAAATGTTTCCAATGCGTTTATTTTAAACATGACGTCAATAATCTAGTTTAAACATCTTCCCGTTTCAATCATGATTGTGATTTGTGGTTATATGAGTAGGCTTTTCTTGTAGATAATTCAGTGTGTTCCATAAACATAGCCTTATTGACTGAAGTAAATAAATTAGGCGTCTTAATTCGTCTTAGTTTCTAAAGGTATTTTTAGAGATAAACTTGGCTGGCATGATCTGGATCCGACGCCCGTATTCATTAGCCGAATGTTTATTTGGTAGGTAAATTATTGACTTTGGCTTGGGCGTTAAATTGGATTGTTTTCTGTGCGTGCTCTTTGACATGTTTTTTTATTTATATCAACTTTCGACCAAACCCGAAACAAGGTGAGATTGCGGCATCTTCACTCAAAAACTATAACATCGATGATGCGAGTAGAGATTTATTATTAAACTGAACAATAAGGCAGTGTGTACGTATATTGAGTATAGGCACAGAATATGGTATATCCACGCGCTCACCTCACACGTGTACGTTGAACATGGAGAAACAAGACAATTTTTATGTTAGGTACGTTTCCGCAGATGCGATCGGAGCGGGTATTTCATTTGACGATAAAAACAGGAGAAGCTGCATGTCAAATGTATGAAAACAACGCTTCTGTCCACAAGCTGCATCTATCAACACACAACTCAAATAACGCACACCTCAAATAACGCACACAGAGCCAATGTGCATGTGCGTCAACTGACTCCAACGTCATATCCAAAATAGAGCTGAAAGGAGCGCGATTCAATTTGAAGAAGCTTCGCTTCGTTCTGTGTCAGCGAAGACGGCCCGCGGAGGGCACGCGAGGCCTTGACCGGTGACCCACTTCGGGGATCGTTGCGGCCGTGCGGTATCTATCGGAGTATCGGCCTGTGTGGATAAGGCTTGTTCAGATGGAGATAAGATACGAGTACGTCTCAGCAGAACTGCAGTCCCTATTCCCTACTCCTGGAGTTATCATACCTACATAACAATGATTTTTTAAGAAATATACGTCACGTTCATACCGCACGCACAACATAATCGTTCCACGACACATACTTACATATTTAATAACATTGTATATCTACACACACGCTATAAGTGCGATAGGAAATACACAAAGCGTAAGAGTGAAAGATACAACTTATTGTAATCAGTACAGTTAGCGCGTGCGCTCACAATGACAGATCACAGCTCGACTGACTGCAATGGTCACAATTGACACCAATTCACGACACGCGTTTGGTGCGTTGGTGCGTATCTACCTCTTGTAATGTATATAATATCATTGCTACTTAATATATTCTTACAGCTGTCGGCACATAAGTGTAGCTCTGAAGCTGCGCACGAGGTATCAGTCCACCTTGCAGTTTTTAATGCGCCTGGCGAACCAATCAGCGCTCGCGACTGACAACTCGCTCGCCCCGTGCAAGGCGATACCTTAATTTTGTCTAGCTAGACTTTGATGCCGGTCCGTATACTAAAAACGTTTTCATTGACAAGGCATCGACTTGTGTATAAGACCTGTTCAGATATACTCATAGATTACATATGTGTCTTCAAAACTGCAGTCCTATTACTACAGTCCTTCTACTTTTATAGTCCTAACTCCTCATACATACACGATCTTAAAAAAAATAGTGCTCTTATTCGCCGACGTCTCCGAGGCGCGGTGGTCAATTAGAGTGACCCTGACTGCCGAATTGCGGGTCACGGGTTCGAATCCCGGCTGGATATTTACTTCGTAGATACATATAAATTATTATGTACTCGGGGCAACTAACATTCATGTTACATTGTTGTTTTCAGTGTGTCCGACACTCACAACACAATGATATGCTAAGCTTTGTATTTGTTTAAAAAAAATACTAACTGGCCTTATCTCCTAGTCACTTTCCGGGTCTTGTTTAATGTTTGTTATTAGGTATCTATAAAAAATATTTGTTTGAATTTTTCCACATATTGTATACCTAATTCATATTGTTCCGGAATATAATTTTAATCGTTCACTTATCGCGAAGCGGGTGGAAAAAACCGGTCGGTAATCGACTACCTTGCTAGCGAACGGGAACGTTTAATTCACTTAAGGCCCGTGCGCTTCGTTCGATGGCTATCACTTTGCATCGCAATCGGCCGCGAGGGCGCCGGCCGGGTTGTGCATCGCCTTTTTAATTCATCCTCACTGCATATTTTCTTGACTGTTTGAGTTAAGGATTTAAAGAAGTTATTAAGATACTGTACTTCATCTTTTTAACATTTCCAAATGGATTATTGATAGATTTAAATAATAGTCGCTATGGTGCACATATTAAGTCGGTGTAATTGAATATATATATATTATGTCTTTATGTTTTTAATTGCGAGGTCTAACTAACATCGTATTTAGGAACCACACTCCTTGGACTAAATTACTAAATGAAAAAAAAAAACGTATGTGGAGTTATTACTCTCATTAGTTTTTTTTTTTTTCATTTACTTTACCAGATCTCACTTCGATCTCGTTCAACTTCAACATCAATCCTTTTTGTTAGTACTTTTTGCTATTTTTTTAGGCACATAGTCAACTTGCTACTTAGGTACTAGCACCAAAAGTCACGGGTACGATTGTCAGCGAGTGCCATTTTTTTTTTAATATTACTAAATTATTAGTTTTTGCGGATCCCGGTATGATTCACTTGGATACTAAGTATTGCATGATTTTCTAACACCTGTACACAATCCAATCACTGAAATTAGTTTTTATATTTCTCATTCACGAATAGGTAATGAATGAAACAAATGAAACGAACTACTAGTGTACAAAGTATAGTGTTACTAACTTACTAGCGAGTAGCACAGAATACTTAATAGTAGGTACAAGTCTAGTAGCTACAATATTAATTCCCAGTGGCCACGCGCCGCCGCGCCGCCGCGCCGATTCGATTTCTCAGTTGAATCGACACAATCGCGTCGATCTCGGAGCCACTTAACGTTTTATCGATATGGCCCAACATTATTACCAAATTCCATTATAGTAAAGTTGATTGTGTCGCGTAGTAATGCCGGTGGATTTGGAATTAAGTGATCGTGAGGAGTAACTGTTGGTTGGCAGACTAGGTGTGACTTGACTGGCGTTCTTGATGTCCTTACAATCAATGGTTCTGTGTTGTGCGGGAGGTGATTGACCTATTGTAAAAAAAATGTTAATTCCACATTATGAAACTATGTGTTGCCTTCGATTTCGCTCGCGTTAATAATAGCCAATGGGTAAATATATATTAAAGCGTATCTAAATATTCACACTAACGCTCCATTTACCGGTGTAAACCGCTACATTTGAATATCTGCTGGGTATATAAATTAAGTAGCGTCATATTTAATTACTAATACATGAGCTGGTTGTAAAATACCGGACCGGACCGGAGCAGCCTGGATTTTTGGAAAACAGTGTCTACCGTAATAGTGTATGTTACCTCTGACCAAATTCCTTCTAAAAAAGCAATCTAAGCAGTTGACCTAAACACCGACGGTTTTAACGCTAGATAACGTAATATAGGTAATTACATTACTACAGGAAATGTTATGCCGACCCCAACAGGATAACGGCAGCGGTATCATTGGCCGCCGCGCCGGTATCATTGTTCCGCCTCGTGTCGTCCCGGTGAGTGCGTCCTCAAAAAGTCCAAATCCCTGTCAGTAACAAAGGAGAAAATCGCTCTTTATAATTCGCCGGATTATTTTAATAACTCGCTCGTGGCGAACTAAATATTTATGAGAATCGTCCGTTTTTAAAGCCACTTTAATATGGCGGCGGTGCAAATAAATTCAGTGGACTACTCGCTTCCGTTTCATTTTTAGAAATCACATTTGGTGATTATTCGTCACGAATTGGGAATTGTGAAGAGTTACTTTTATGACGGATGCAGTTTGATGGAATAAAGTGAAACAAACGTTAGGACAACTACCAGAAAACCATCCATTGGTATGCAAAAGCATAGACCTTGTATTTGATTTTCATCCATCCATCTTACAGCCTTCTGTAGTCCACTGCTGGACAAAGGCTTCCCTTAATCGGTGCCACTCCTCCCTGTCCTGTGCCCTTTGAATCCCATGAATCAACGACGCGTCGACGACTCCTTCTGATAATTTGATTTTACTAATACTTATTTAACACCTTGTCATGACATCCAGGTTTTCCTTAATCAAATGAATCATTCTCAATCGGCCAAGCCGGCAGTCGATTTAGTGCTTTACCGGCAGCGGGCCTCTAATCGATTGTAGCCATAATATCGATTGTACACGCCGATCCACCTTGGACTCTTCTCGGCGGCACAATCCGTGCATTCGCGTCGAACTGGCCTCAATATATCTCCAGCGGAGGGGGGCTATAAAGCACGAGGGCTCCGCAGGCGAGCAATTTATGGGTATTTGACACTAGATGTGTTAGAGAGTTGCGCTCCGGCCGTTGCTATCAATTACATTTATTGTGGGCGAAATGGATCGGCTCACGGAGGGTTGAGGACTGCAGCGGGTTGTGTGCGCCCGGGCCGCAGACGGGGGGTTAGGTTTGATGTGAGAATTAAATTCTTGTAGCCGAGCGATAGATAATGGGTAGGGTAATGGTAGGGAAATGTTAGTTTGTAGAACTTTGCTTGGTATGCGCACTACGCACAGTCGCTTGATAAATACCATACGCCAGTACGGGCTTGTACTATTAGGTATTCTGTGGTACGTTCGGATGGATACGTAAACCTTGTTAAAGTTGTGCTAGACTTACACAAATGACACACACACATGAACTCAGCACCTTAAGTCGGCGGACCAAATCCGCGCACCAAATCCGTTCTCGCTACAGACGGCCGGCCGGATCGGACAGTTGCTTCATGTAAGCATGACGTAAGCGGACCGAGGCGGACACAATTAATAATAATTATGTT